>JAUKWF010000851.1:0-10542 GCA_032356525.1 Eutonina indicans
ACCTAACATCACCCACCCACCCACTAACGTCATATGACGTTAACTGAACCTAAAATCGATTTGTGACTCACCCCTTACCCAAACAGTGCCTGGTGGGTAAGGTAGAACATTTTCCCAAAACTTCTTCTTAAACATTTACAAAGCCATTGATAAAGACTTTCCTACTTAAAATGTCCAATTGATTTCTAGCATTTTTTGCACCCTAGCTCCCTGTCTAAATCAAATCATTTGTACCCTGTCCTGCTGGACACTGAATGAAGTGTAGCAGCTACGCTGGTAGTAGTGTAGGTAGACATCATAATAGTTTAGCTACTACCCTTCCTCCTTTCGTCACTCCTCCTAACTTTCTATCTTAATTTAAACACTCTTTTCTTAGAAACTTATATATACGTAAAAGAAAACTGTTACATAAGAAACCCTTAGAAAAGATAAATTATATATAAAAAAAATTATTGCTTCTTGGCAGTTTCCTTTCGACATGACCATTCGACTTCGAGCAACGGTTCGAGTTACTTTCGATTTCGGTCATAGACTGGAGTCGCTACCTTTAGGCCGGATGCGATATTTTTTCCACGCGAATGTCAGAATGTTTTCGTATAGTCTTGCAAGACTTTCTACGCATACATTACTCGATTTTAATTGTGAAGGAGTTTATTCAAAGAAAGTGCATCAGAGAGATATATGGGGAAACCACCAAATACTATTAAAAAAGAATCATTTAACTTATACCGACGTTCTTAAACTACGGTAAAAAGTAATTAAATACTTAAAAATAAAAGAACTAAATATTTAAAATAATTTTTTTTTTATAATATCATTTTTGGTGGAACCTTATTTTCCATACACCCTTTACATGCCATATATAAGAGGATTTATTTTATATTTTTGGCACGCAATTAACGTGGTACACTATTTAACGCGCCTCTTATTAATGCGATCAGAAATTAACGCCAATCGCAAATTAAAGGATTTCAAAGTGCGTGAACCGCAACAAACTTCATAAATCTTTCTATGTCATTTTTAGAAGTTATTTTCAATTTTATGCGGGTATAAAATTAACGGGGGTTTGAATGAAATTGATCAATTTGCGTTAATTGATGAGCCTCGTTAATTGTGTGTAATAAAAGTAGCAAGCGTTCATTTATTTGCGCAACCTTTCTATCCCATACGGTAAACATATTATTCCAGTCATTCGAACGTTCTTACAACGTCTATAAGACGTCGTAAAGTTGTACTGAAATTGTTTGAACCACGAAATGATGTCGTGCGCTCACACTGGTTTAAACACTAATTTGCTATGGTGTTTTTTATAGTAAAATAATAGATATTCTATTCTTAAATGAATGATATAAAATGATATTACAATAAAAATTTTACGAAAATGATATAAAGACCTGGACGTACAGTTTGCATTACAACAAAGCGTGAAAAAATATATTTTAACGGAGTGACTAAAATTTCATTCCAATTGTTTAATGTCATTCCAATAATTGACAGAGTTCAGACAAAGAGAGCTAGACCAAAAATGAATCGTTCGATAATTCAACCTCAAAACGCTATTAAATTTCTTATAGGCATATATATATTTTCTAATGTTTGACGCGCGAATGGAGAAATTGTTTGATTCTAAAAAAAACAATAATTTTCTTTAATTATCAAGATGCTGTACAAAGCACCCATTACATAGTTCTCGTTACGTATCATACATGAATCGGTAAATACAAGGCAGTTGTTCTCGTTACCTAGAGCAAAATTGTCGTTACGCAAGAGAAAGTTCTCGTTACGTATTAGACAGCTCTCCTTACGTATGAGACACTTCTTATTATAGTTCTCGTTATCTATTTAAATAAATAGCTCTCGTTACGTATTAGACAGCTCTTGTTACGTATCAGACAGCTCTCGTTACGTATTAGACAGTTCTCGTTACGTATGAGACAGCTCTTGTTACATATCAGACGGTTCTCGTTATCTATTTATAAACAGCTCTTGTTACGTATCAGACAGCTCTCGTTACGTATTAGACAGCTCTTGTTACGTATCAGACAGCTCTCGTTACGTATTAGACAGCTGTCCTTGCGTATGAGACAGCTCTTGTTACCTATCAGACGGTTCTCGTTATCTATTTATAAACAGGTCTCGGTACGTACAAGACAGTGTTTGATTTGACGGCGCATTAAAACCAGCTAATTTGTTTTATTTTCAAGATTCACATCCTTGTACAGTGACAACTAAGTTTCTCGACCCCGCATGATCTCTATGCTCACACAACCAGATTCCTTGCCATGTACCCAGATTAAGTTTTCCGTCTGTTATCGGTACCGTTATCGAAGACCCCATCAAACTGCACTTCACGTGGGCTGGCATGTCATCGGGTCCCTCGAGTGTGTGCACGTATGGAGCGTTTTCGGGTGCGAGTCGATTCAACATCATTTCCATATCGACACGAACGTCAGCATCCCAACATTCGTTCAAAGAAATACTAGCTGATGTATGCTGGATAACAATGTTCATTGTTCCGATCTTAACTTTCTTGAGAAACGACAGCTCTATAAAGTAAATCTAAAGTACAGTGCATTATTACCTGGACACCATTTTTTAAAGTGACTGTATGGGTAAATCCGCCCTTTGGATTGGTTTAGATGTTTTTCGCGTTAAATTTAGAGGGCATTTGTACTAACTGACTTACCTCGCGAGCTCGGTCTGCACATTCGACCTCGGGCTTTGTATTTCCAAGTACAGATGAAAAAACAGTCAGTATCCCGTTTATTACCTGGTCCTGATTTTATCTCATTCTTTTTTATTGCGTTTTCTTTTGTTTACATTTCTAAACAGTCAGTACGGGTTTGTACAGTACCCTCGCGTTTTCCCGCGAAAAACATCTAAACCAATCAAAAGCGCGGATTTAGCCGTACAGCCTTTTTAAAAATGGTGTCCAGGTAATATTGTTAAAATTAGAGGGCATTTGTACAAACCCGTACTGACTGTTTAGAAAACAGTACTGATTAGAAATGTAAACAAAAGAAAGCACAAAAAATAGAATAAGATAGAATCAAGACCAGGTAATAAACGGGAAATTGACTGTTTGTTAGTCTGTACTGGGCTAATAATACAAAGCCCTCGGTCAAAATACAGATTAACAAACAGTCAATATCCCGTTAGTATGACCATGAAAACTAGCTACTCTTTTTTAAAATACTTTTGCTCCAGAAGCTCTACGTTATCATTACAAAACAATCATAATCAACAATTATCACAATGCCACAATAAAGGAATTTAAGAGAATATTATGTATACAGTATACAAGTTAAACTTACTTGAGACGATGAAGTCAGTGACCTTGTGAACTCCTCGAGATTTAGCCGGACACGAGATAATTGTCTGATACCATTTCATGCCAGTACCTGTCACCACTTTCGACGCCATTTTGAGTAGTGATTTAATTTAATTTTACTCTGAAAATATATTAAGGTATTAGATAAAGATACTTTTCATCTCGATGAACCAAAAAACGAATTTCGAAAATTATGGACACATACCTGTAGAACAAGTAGGCCAACTTACTCTCCCCTTACTCAAAACTTGCGTTGGTGTTTTTACTTGTTGGAATAATGTTTCATATCAATAACAAAAGCAGAAAATAGTATGATTCAAAAAAGGGTTTCCGTACAAATGTAGATAAATCTGCCAACAAATGCAAAAAATGATTAAAACCTTTTACACGAAAAAGAACTGAAATGAAGACGTTTTCGAACATGGTTGAGATATATAAATATAATTTTTATTACAGTAAACGTCCTAAATAAAGTATTTGTCATATATTTCCTCAGTTAATTATAATTCTTCATTTCTAAATTTCAAAATAAATTTCAGTTTCCAGCCAACACAAGAAATCTATTCAAATTAGACAAAAATGTTTCTGGTGGAAGTCACTCTTCATTTAAATTGCAAAAATTAAAATTAAAAATTGTAAAATGCTAAAACTACAATTTAAGATACTTGGTTATCTAATGCAATAAGGTATAATGAAAAAATTATTGTAAATAATTATATTCCAAAATACCAATATACATAGCAAGTGTTAATTCTGCTTGGAAAGTGTATTGTGTATTAATGTTTTGATAATTCAAGAGATGACTTTAATATTCACAGCCAGCAAACGTCGTATTTTCGACGTCTTATAAACATATTCTTTAAACAACATTTTGTTTCAACAACAACCATAAACAGATATCACGCCCTATTGTTGAAGAAAGGTACAACAACCGATTCTCATGAAAAAAAACAGTTTTTTAATTTCTATTTTAACAGTTTTCAATAATTCAATAATCGCCTTTTCATGGTCGATTTTAGAAGGGTAGCGTTCCACGTGAATCGAGTCTTGGCTTTACATACATTAAGGCAATAACACCACACTACTGGTGCTACCATCTCGAAACGTATTGATGTTTATATCAAGGAGATAGCTCCACTTTCCACATACGGTGCAATCGTTTTGTATCGAACAATGTGCTGTGAACCAGATTCCAAATCAACTGGATCCTCCCTTGATGAGAAAAATCAAAATGAATGTTATCAAGAATAATTATTTGGAATTACTTTTGTAACCAATAAATCCTCTTAAAAAAGGCAATTTTTGTCTGAAGAGACGATTTTTTTTCGTTTATAACCCTTCTGACAGTGAAAATAAATCCACGGGAACGCTAAAACTAGTCTTACTAAAATTTCTCCTATTAAAGTAACTTTAACCAAAGAAGTCAAAAAAAAATTTTACTTCTTTGCTTTAACTTAAGCGCAAGAGGGTGATTAATAGGAGATAACTAGTTATTTTACAAAATATCATTAAAACTCGTCAATCTGCAGAATTAAACTCCTGTCAAATTCAATGCAGATAAAAGAAATGTCGTCATAGATACTAAATATTTTGTTTGTACATACTCAGGATCCAAAATGACTTGATCAACTTTTTCATTAACTTTGATGAACACATATGAATCCAAGTTAGGTCTGGGAACTAAAATGAAAAAAGGGTAGAAACAATTTATACTTATAAACTAAAAAAAGTCCCAGTATTTACTTCAGCATATATCAGAGGAATATAGTTCCATTCTAAAAATAATAAAATGAAAACACAAATCGACAACGAAGATGAAATATATATAACATTTATATACGACGACAAGGTGTATAAAAAGGTGGAAAAGAACTGCCAAAAGATTGTGTTAGTATGATTTTTATTTAAACTTTCAATGACCACAAACGTCCACTAACGGTATAAGTTAACACTTTGTAACGAAAAAAAAGTTAAAAATACACGACAACTTTCAATTCTATTATGGAACTTATAGACACATACTATTTTTCTTCTGTTCTAAAGTTTGCATGTTTGAAGGCATCTGTTGTAATGCTAATTTATTGAAATGTTTCTCCATGTTATCTGCAAACCTACAGTCACAGAAAAAGAGATAAAAAGTATTTTACAAATATACACGATCAACATTATAGTCTAGAATAAGATAGTCAACTCATTACTTTGACCTTCTCTTCTTGTATTAGAAGATACCCTTAGTACTTAAAGAATTAGAATCTTTATAAAATGTCAGTTGCACAATAAAAAGATAGGACTGATACAAACAAACAACAACAAAAAATAACAAATAAACAAACAAACAAGACTTACGCTTTAGCAAAGTTGAGTTCATCAGGTGACAGTTTGGGAGTTTCACTACCTGCCTCTTCTTCCAAAACATGAACAACATTGCTCTCGATCTAATATTAAAAAAATCTATAGTATATTCCATATTTATTACTTTATTGTCAGAAATTGTCGCGGGAAGAAATTTTTTGTATTTCCCGGGAATTGATTTTCGCGAATTGGTCAAAAATATTTTTTTCGCAGGAATTTATTTTCACGATTTCATCATAAAGTGGATTACTACTTTTTCAAAAACCTGCAAAGAGGATACCGAATTGGAACAGTAGTGGACTTGCATGCAAATAATTGGCGCGAAAGAACTGTAAAACAATGTTTTTACACTACTATTTCCCAGATTTTGGCGAAATTTTGCGAATTAGTGCTAAATCTATTTTGTTCGTGGGAACTAATTTAGCGAATGATGAGACAAAAATATTTTTTTCGCGGGCATTTAATTTCGCAAATTGAAAATCCATTCGCGAAATCTTCCCGCGAAAATTTCTGACAATAAAGTAGGCTTCAATGAAGTAAATTTTCACTTTGATTACCCTACAAGTAAAACAAATATGATGCAACTTCGAGTAATAATATATTAAGAAACATGATAAAAGTGATCTATATTTAGTTATCTATATACCGTCATAAAAAGTAATCTATCTGTTTATTAGTAATCCTATTTACCTGCAGAACTGTTACAAACGAGGGTCCTGCCTTCTTTGCGAAACACTTACAAAGAAGCCTTATGAAATTATCTGTGATTAGCATATTTCACCACCAAAAGCTTTGAGGTGGCGTTGAACACGGAACCTGAGTTTCACTTTGAAACCACTATAATTTTCAGAAACAGTCAAAAGAAAATTGTTACCTTTTGTAATCGTTCTCTTAAAAAACTTGAGATGACAAACTTGACTCTCTCAAGCTAAAACGATAAATGTGTTTTGATAGTTTTAAATAAATTGAACTTTATGGTATATGTGTGATTGGCTAAATGATCGATAAAATCATCGATAAAGTGATCGTTCATCAATCAACATCAATCAACTACCCCCACGGTATCTATGGCACCAAATAAGCAAAATTGTTTTTAGCTCGAAATCAAATTTCAACTTTAGAAAACTTAAAAAGATCATACGAACATTGTTGTTCAAATTTTGGTTTACGTACCTCGATTTTTTGTAGTGCAGTTGATAGATTCTTGTCTCTAGAAGATAACGAATTTTCCTAAAACATAAAGTTAGAACATTAAAAAATAATATACAATTATAACTCATTTAGCAGGCGTTCTTTGGCGGTTAATTATGCATTTGCGGGCCTTTATTTTGATTTACTGCTTTTAAGATATCATAATTGCCCGCAGCATTACAATGGCATTTTCACGCAGCGGGCGTTACGCATAATATTTCGGACCCTGTCACAGGGCTGTTACGAGCAATAACAGCCCGCTGTGCAATTGAATGTCTTCATTTATTCATTTTCGAACGCGGAAAATATTCGATTTAAAATTCATCCAAAGAAAAAAAAGAGCAACAGAAAGATAAATCAAAACAACACAAGGGACACGTAGATGAATGACTGAAGTTTTTTATGTATGTAGTTTATTAAGTGTAAAAGCGTCAAGAATAAGGTATGAGCACTTATATTTTACATAGTTTTTCATTTATCTTGAGTTTAACAAAGTATTGAATTTGAGGTATAGTTATTAATTAAGAAAACTTTTAATTTTCTACTACTTTCTTTTATAAAAAAAATCGAAATGAGTTATAATAGTAATAGCGTTAATTTCTTGTTGCAGAGGGCGTAAATAACACTAGAAGGCCGAAACTCAAACACCGCAGGCGGCAAATAACAATATTGACCTCAAAATGAACGCTATTGTTATATTACAAGGAGGAGTTTTTTTAATGCTTTAATGTTTTCAATAACAGTCCACTTATCTCAAAAGATTTCTGCAAGAGTTTTTAATTTGAGAACTGGAGAGAGGACAATTTATCTCATTTTTTCATGGAAACATATATCTCTCACATTATCAAAATTCATGTGGGGCATATTGGGCATTGTTTGTTGAGGGTGAAATTGATTTTACAGTCTCATCATTTTCATTTTCAGATGAAATACATACCAATTCTTTAACTTGAACCAACATGCATTCAACTAACTCTATACGAGTTTCTAGCAAACCGGGTGCTAATTTCTCATTCAACCAAGCCTATAAAAAGTATTACAGAATTAATATATAGAGTGTATTTTATATACATCAACACAAAAGACATGTTTCATATTTACAAAAAAACCCATGTTTTGATTCATTAGTTTTGCTTTGATTGAGATAGATTTACTGTTACTGCTAGCTTGTGTAGACTTTGAACAACCTGTGTCATACTGAATGAAAGTTTGTCATTTACCATTAATTACAATACCTCTAAAAGTTTTTCAAATACTTCTTTTGCAGTCACTTCTATCTCATCTTCTTCATTATCATCACTGCCCCCAATAATATCTTCTTCATCATCTATGTTTGACATATTTTTATTATAAAACCTAAATTAACATCAGGTAATAGTATACAGTAAATCATACGTGAATAAGTGAATAAGTATCATAAGTGAATTTACGGCTGATCTTTGCTATGGGAATTTTCTTCTGTTTTCTTTACCCCTTGGGCAAAAATTGACTCCATGTAAAAGTAGACCTGAAATACAATATTTATATTTATATGTAAATTGCTACACATAACGAGCACTAAGGCTATATTTATTGTTCGACTGACAAGATGCTTTTTATTCTGACGTCAATTCATTGTTTTTTAGAACTCTTTTGACGTCAAAGAAAAGAATCAATTGGAAAATTTTAATTTATAATCCGTTTTACACTGTCACATTTTAAGGACATACATACTGCGCTTAATCATGAAGTAAACTCTTTAGGGGGAATAAATTTAAGTTTGGCGTTATCTATTTGCAAAATTTAATCTTTTCAAATATTTAAAGAGACACCATTTGCAATGCTTAATCACCGCAAAAATTTTGAAAATAACATCAAACCCCCAAAATTAGAAAATCAATTTACAATTTGCTTCTATTTGGATATTAAAATGATGAACTTGAATAGCAAGAGGCACCGCAAAATTTAATCCCCTCAAAAGTATTAATAGAAAAAGAAACCTTTGCTAGCTTGCGTAAATTGGCAAATGCTTCGCAACTTTTCAAAAACTATTCATTATTATTATTAAATACAGCGAAGCATGAAGAATGAATGCCAGAGCCCTTTTTGTTGGTGATATCTGTTAAGATCAAAGAAATTAAAAAAATATATTCAAATTTCCATATATACACTGCTATTTTGAATTATTGCATTCCCCAATTCCACTTTTTGGTTGCTTTTTCAAAATACCACAGTACCGAAAAATGTCCGATAGTTACAAATCGCTAAACAAAACAAACGTTAAGGTTCTATTTATTTCTCGGCTGATGGGATTTTTTTTATTCTGATATCAATTCATTATTTTTTGGAACTCTTTTGACGTCAAAGAAATGTAGCAATTTCCAAATAAGGAAAGTTTTAATAAAGGCCGTTTTACACTGTCAAAGACTTAACGACATTTACATGGGCGCATAATCATGAAGAAAATACTACGCTACGGAGTCTTAAAAAATATTGATAGTTTGAACATTTTTCTTTTTCAAACCTTAGATGGAAGAAAAGTTGGGCTGTTTATGCACTCATTATTAGTGACCTGGGGACTGAACAAACCTGACTAAAGCTCTCTCACTGAAATAAATACAACCGTATCTCCAGTCTAACTTTTCTTCCGTCTAAGGTTTTGAAAAAGAAAACTTAGCAACTTGCGTAAATTGGCAAATGCTTCGCAACTTTTTAAAAACTATAAATATCATGCACAATCCATTAACTCTCAGAATAAACAGACTTTTTTAAACAATATACCTACCAGGCTCTGATGTCTCACAATCAGCAAATGAAATCGAAAGTAATGATTCCCGCCATATTTCCTACATATAAGCAAATGTTTACATTAAAGCTCGGTGCGCCGAAAGAAACTCTTAAAACTTCCACGCTGCAATACGCCCGCTTTCCACTATAGTCAGAAAGATTATTCTATAAGTAGGTAAGTGAGAAATGTAAACAGTTGTTTTGGAGTATAGATATAACGTTTATTGACAAATTAGATAATAGTTCTCAGACTGTAAGAGTATTTCAATTATTATCACTAATGTTTTATTGTCTATCTTAAATAATAAACTTTTAATTTTTTTAAATAACTACATGACAGCATATTTTTGATATTTTAGCACATTTTAAATAGTTTTACCGCAGAACTATAAGTTTTATATACTATGCTTCACTTTGTAGATTTTTCATTTAGATTCAATTGCTTAAAAGCTCAATCTCGTGATACAAGGCTGGAAGTGGAAGTGAAAGTGGAAGGTATTTTTCCCTTTTCCCCCTAATCCCCTAACCCCCCCCCCCCTAAAATTTAAATCTAATCTTTCTAGAGTCTGACTTTTCCAGTTTGTTATGAAAGTTTAAAGAATATACCTATATTTTAAGTTGAAAAGTGAATGCTCACACACAGATTGGCTGTTGTTGTTGCGCAATAATGTCATCATTGACTGGGCAGATGGGTTCCGTCCTTTCAATCTGTGTTTTAAAAACTTGAAGAGAATATTTTTCTTCCTATCTGAATCAAGTGAGGTAAAAGCTGAAATAGAAGCAAATGGATATCCAGGCTAGGAGGGTGGGTCATAGACGACTTTTCATTAGCGCTACCATTTTGAATTTAATAAACTTACGAATACGATACTATCTGTTGATGATGTAACTATTTAAATCAC
>JAUKWF010000852.1:0-10539 GCA_032356525.1 Eutonina indicans
GAGTGTTTGTTTAGAGCAATGAATTCATATGTTAGTTGAATCAACGAAATTTTATTATCATTGTTCAGCATGAACTTTGCCCATGTAAGTCTACTTTTTAAAGAGCCTATCAAAATCTTGGAAGACTGACCACGCTTACTTCTTTACATTGACTTTATACTAAAGTCACGGTATGTATTTGCAACTATATCTACCCTTTTATAAGACTTTGGGATACTTGAAAGAATTCGACTGAGGAAATCTTCAAAAGAACATGTAGCTCCAATCAATAAAACACGAACTTGAGTGATAAAATCTACAATGAACGCTGAAACTTCGGGTAAACTAGGCTCACATATATCCGTTGGGACATCAAGCATTTCCAAAAGCTTGCTTTTTTTGAGTAGATCGTTTTGATCCATCTGGATTCGCCAAGCTTAAATGGACATGATATAATGGATATGACATTGCAGCTTCGAGATCAATCGGCTGCTCGTGCTTTGTAGACAATGAAGTATCTCCAACAGGCACACCAGAAGCGATATTAACCAGCTCATGTGTCTCAAGAAGTGAACTAAAAGGATTTAGATACTCTTCCTGTAACACTTGAATGACTTTTGTTACAAGTTTCTCCTCCCTCGATATCTGATTTGGTCGTAAAGACTTGTGAACATTGTGTTTCTTTCCACCTACGGCTATGTCATGCAATTCTTCAGCTGTCTTGGCTTGGTGTGATCGATTGAGGCACCATTTCAAAACATTGCCATGATCTGCTGCAAACCATCGTATCCCACCTTTTAGAAAAAGAAAATGATTGAAATTAAACAAAGCTATACAAGTAACAAAATGTTTCGTCTTCCATCTAAATAAATTCAATTACCAATTGTTTTTGCATCTTTGTTGAATGTTTGTTCGCCACGATGGTGAATAGCTGTTCTCAGTGTCTAGTTTTCTTGAGCCTGCACTGTCATTCCTCTATTCTGCAAAAACGTTTTCAACGAAATATAAAAATGGAAAATACTGTCGATGTTCTCCATCGAATGAACGTAATAGGAACCATACCTGAAAACGTAAAATAATTATAATCTTAAAAGATTGTCAAAAACAATTAAAATTCAACAAATTACACGCATTTTTGAAACAAAGACGAAATAAGCTGTTGTAATTTAATGTATCAAACAATTAGCTGTACCTTGCGTAGTTGGTTTTGTTCAAAGCAAAGTAGAAAGGAAGAAATGACTTCAATCCATGAATGATCATTTCAAAGTTGTTTTCTTGAATGGCCGAATGAGAGAGTGATTGCAAACGCATCAAGTAAATGTATATGATCCAAAATTGTGCAGTTTCACCGAAGGTTCCAGTTCGTGCTTGTTCTCTATATTGGGTGTAATCGTCAAAGAATGATTTCATATGTTCAAACAAGGTCCCATCGACTAACTTAGGCTCTGGGTCTAATACAAAATCTTCCAATTCTTTTGGGATATCAGGTTTTACTTCCGCTAAGAATCGATTAACAAATATTCGCTCAAAGGCTTCGGACATTACTTTGTGGACACTCCATGCACGGTTGTAATGAGAACCTCTTAAGACACTTTCAAGGCTTCCAGAGGTGCACAGTGGACAAAAGTCATCCACCAATAATATCTCAAAACATTTATATATTAATGAATGTTGGAATGTAAAAGAACAAAAGAAACTAATAAATACAATGTCAATGTTATTACTCGACATCCCCTTCCAGTTCGACGAAGTACGAACTAAACCCATAACCCAGTTTCTGGTTCATAAGTCTTTGGACGATGTGGAACGAATTGGGCGTGGCGTGGGCCTGGTGGAAATGTCAGGATGTGTAGAGGAGCACGGAGCCGTTTCAGAGTCGATGTTCTTAAGAGGTCCATCGAGAAAAGTTCGGTCTGCTTCAGGGTTGTTGTCGTCAGAGGAAGGAATTCCAGCAGGATCATTGACCGAATCGAATGGACGGGGGTGGGAGTGCGGACTCCTGCTGTTTTGGCAATACTGGTTGCGACGATGCAGGGGTGGAAGTTTCCGGTTGCGCGGAAGACAGGGCATGTAAGCGTGGTGGCGCATCAACGTTACGGGTGTAAACTAACGAAGATATCTGCGGTTCCTCCATGTGAAGCGTCCCGAGCCGTCAACCTTGATGGCCATGGTCTTCGACGACAATTTTCGATCGATCTCACCTTTTGGGGTAGTTGCCAGCTTAGTTATGAACGTAGCAACGATCTCCGGGTTGAAGGGTAGGTGTGTTGCGGTGACGTGTTGCAGTGGTCTCGACGACTCGGTAGAAGCGTTCCTTTATCGCAGATTCTTTCTGTGACCACGCCTCCCTCCTCAGTGGCCGGATGTGCGGGTTACTGAATTTTGCGAGACGATTGGAGAAGGCGAATGCGTCCCTGATAGGCCGACCAAATATGATCTGTGCAGGTGAAAGGTTGCAATCAGGATCTGGTGTGTTGCGCAGTTGCTTCATCGCACGAAAAAATTTATCAGTTTCAAGGGACCCAGACGGTCCTGTATTTGGTCGGAGAAGGCGCTTTCTTGTTTTCACAGCGACCTCAGCCCTGCCGTTAGATTGGGGGTAGTAGGTTGACGAGAGTCTATGCGAGATACCCCAGGAAGCGAGGAAGGTTGCAGTAGCTGCTGCGACGAATTCTGATCCTCCATCACTGGATATTTCCTCAGGGACTCCAAAGCGGGCGAAGTAGTTTCGAAGACAGGAAACCAGACCGGTTGATCCTGATTTGGATGATCCGTGTGGCGATGTGAATACGTCACACCATCCAGAGAGGCGCTACCCTTCGATCGTGTCCCTGAGAACAATGACAAAATGAAGAGGTGGTTGCGTGATCATTTTGCCTCGTCCACCTTCAACACCTGCCCTCACCAACGTCTCCCATTGATGGATGGTCCGCCAGTCGAAATCCACCTGAAGGAAAGTGCATTCCCAAAAGCCGTTCATACTCCTGCATCCATACCGACCCATTGGCAAGATCAAGTCTACAAGAATCTTCTTCGAGATGAAGCACTTGGCGTCATCAAGAATGTACCCTACGGTGAGCCAGTAACATGGTGTCACCGCATGGTCGTAACCCGCAAACATGACGACTCACCAAGGAGAACTGTTGACTTATTCCCTCTTAATAAACATTGCGAACGAGAAACTTTTGCCACTGCTTCACCATTCAATTCGGCAAAACGCGTACCTCATAGAAGACTGTAAACGATACTTGGAACGGCTTCCACAACGGCTTTCTCTGGTGCTGGTGATGGCTACAACCGTCGGTTCGACCATGTGATATCAGACTTCAAAAGGAAGGAACGTGTCACTGATGATTTTCTTCACCACGATACATCTCTTGAGGAACATTGGTGGTGAACCTTGCAGATGCTGACTACTTCAGGAAACGCAGGTATCATCAGGAATCCAGATAAGCTTCAATTCGCACAACGTACTGTCGATTTTGCAAGTTTCCGTATCTCCGACTCCTCGATAGAGCCATTACCTAAGTACACCAACGCGATACGTAATTTCCCGGCTCCAAAATCAATTACATATATTCGTAGCTGGTTTGGATTGGTTAATCAAGTGTCGAATTATGCCCAACTACACGATTTCACGGAACCCTTCAGACGCTTCCTCAGCCCACGCCAGGTGTTTCAATGGTCTCCAGAGCTTAAACATGCTTTTCAACAGTCAAAAGAATCCATCATACAAGCCATCAACGAAGGTGATCAATCCAACGCGAAAGACCTGTTTCCGTCCCGATTGTTCCCGTAAAGGAATCGGCTACTTTCTTTATCAGCAGCATTGCGATTATTCCTCTGATACACCCGACTGTTGCAACCTCGGATGACGGATCGTCCTTGCTGGTTAACGCTTCCCTTTGTCCACAGAGCAACGGTATGCACCCGTCGAGGGAGAGGCTCTGGCTGTCGCTTGGTGGCTCGAAAAAACCAAGTACTTCACGCAAGGTTGTCCCTCCCTGATATGATCATCTACCACCTACCTGGTAAAACCAATCTTGCTTCCGATGCAACGTCACGTTACCCTTCAGCTGTTATTGGTTTAGTGACTGTCGCGGACTAAGTAGAAGAAGCCACCAATGCCGCCAGCATCAATTGGGATCAGCTTACCTCCGAAACAGCCAAGGATCCATCGCTTCCCATATTGTTGAGGTATGCCCAGTCAGTTTTCGATGGAATCCTCCCTGATGAAGCTGCCACAATCTCCGAATACTGGCGATATCGTGATTCCCTATACGTTCTGGATGACGTACTGCTTTACCAGAATAGAGTTGTTGTGCCTCCATCACTACATCAAACCGTCCTATCCATTCGGCGAACCAAGGGGTAACTGCCATGTCATCACGAGCCCAATCGACTGTCTTTTGGCCTGGGATATCAAAGAATATTACGGTACTCGTGTTAATGCGTCCCTTGTAACCGCAATGCTCCTTCCCAGCCCGCCATGCCTGCATCACCCCTTCAACACCGTTTACACCCTTTGAGATGATTTTCGCTGACTTCTTTTCGTACGCCGGTTTCCACTATTTGCTTGCTGGAGACAGATTATCCGGTTGGGTTGAGGTTTACCGTTCTATACATGGTAGCAGTAATTCTGGTGCCAAGGGACTCATCACTGCGTTACGCTCTCTTTGCCACGTTCGGTGTACCTGAGGAGCTTTCTAGTGATGCCGGCCCAGAGTTTTCTGCAAATGAAACGAAATTATTCTTGAAAGAATGGGGCGTACGTTCTCGTGTTTCGTCGGCACACTTCAATCAGTCAAATGGTCGTGCAGAAGTAGCAGTAAAGAAGTGGAAACGCTTGATCATGGAGAACATCAACTCCAATGGATCACTCAGCAATGACCGTTTTCTCAGAGCTCTTCTCCAGATGCGAAACACCCCTGATGCAGATTGTAAGATAAGTCCTGATGAAATCATATTTGGCAAACCCTTGCGTGATGCTTTCTCATTTGTGAATCTGCCAAAATACACCAATCCTTCCATCCACCCGACATGGCGCGAAGAAAGAGGCAATGCGCACTCGTTCTTCCCGATCATCAGAACGTCTCAATCAATCCGCACGTCACTTACCACCGTTATCGGTCGGTGAATACGTCCTCATCCAGAAACAGCATGGTAACCACCCTACTAAATGGAACAAGTCCGGTGTCGTCGTCGAGGTTGGAGATTTCGACCAGTATGTTGTCAAGGTTGATGGATCACATCATGTGACTCTGCGGAACAGGCGATTCCTGCGCAAGTTTGCACCAGCCACGTCTAACATCAAACCTACAGTCGCACCCTATGTCGGCACATCGCCATGTCAGCCAACACGACACCACATCAATGTGCCCACTTCTGTTCAACCTGACACCAGTATTACCCCAGCAGACGATCACGAGCCACAATTATCGCCTGTTGTTAATAATCAGGATCCAGTACATCACACCACTACTAATACAGAACTTCCTATACCTATGAAGGAGGTTAAAGAGGCTGTCATACCAGCTACAAGGAGTTCAACGATGGACACTACCGCTCTCGTCCACGTCGGTCACCGCGCCCACCCCCTCGATACGAACCAGAGACTGGAACCTGGTCATGAACATTTCGACACGTCACATGCGCTACCTTACTTTATTTTATTTGGTTTTTATGGGAACTATACTTTGTCCCTTATGCATTGACGTAGTGTACATATAGAACAGATTTACATATTGGACATATATGGTATATGGCGGTATGCTAAAACACGTTGGTTTTTGTTAGATACTTATGTTCATATCATCCTTTTATATGCTTTCAACATGGGAAGGGATATAGGATTTCATGTTATGTTTATAGTATAGTATATCTTCTTTTATTCTTTAGATGAACATTCATAGCTATAACATAATAGAAACATATGAATGAGACTTTCTTCAAACTCTATTGAAAATAATCTTTCAAAGCTGAAACTGATAAGATTAATTTTCATTCCATCAATCGCCAATTTGCTAAACTTTTTGCCAAAGAAAAATCACAGACAACAATCTTTAAAAACCCGCATTATTCTGACTGTCCATCGGAGAAGTTAATCGATCATTTTACCAATCAGTTTAATCCACCAATACATCGAGTGGACAAAACACCTACGGAACTAACAACGGACGGAGATCCCAGGATTTGTTGAAAGGAAAGAAAAGGAAAGGATGTGTTTATATTCTCTTTAAGTAATTTACAATGTATATATAGTACCTACAGATGGGAGACCTCTCCAATAGCATTTCTAGTCGAGGGAGAGGCCACCATCTATACTAAGGTGAAAGCTAGCTGACTCGCCCACAGTCAGCACGCGTTTTGCGAATCGAACCATGGCCTCACTGTTGCGCGGTTAGTGATCTAACCATTGCACAACGCGCCCTGATTACTTGATTAGTTACAAGAACTTTCCCGGTAGTATCCATTTAATATCGACGTTCCCTATCGAGACGAAGTTATAAAAAGTTTAGCTAAACTTAAAAATCGAAAAGCTTTCAATGATATTCCTCTTAAAATTTTAAAGCACGCGAGGAAATCTTCAAAGTTTTTAGACTTCTTCATGCGGCTTGTCGAGCAAGTTTTAAATAAGAAAAATGTTCCAAAAAGCTAGGGAAACAAAAAACTTATGCAATGTGGAAGGAAAAAGGTTCAAAACGTACATGTGGTCCAATGGCTAGATCACTTACCGCGAATCAGTGCGGCCGGGGTTCGATTCCCTGCGAATGCCGTTATTAAAACACTCTGATTTATATAGCCGGGTCGCGCGTGCCGTGTCTCCATCTTGTGTATATATATATAACAACTGCAGATGGAAACCAAAAATACCTTACTGTCAGGGGCAGTTGTTGTTTTTTTACACGAACAAAACACAGTACAAGTTTTTCTAAGACACAGGTTAAAATGATGACTGAACATCTTATTTGTCAATTTCTTTTTACATTGGGAAATTTAGTTTTTCAACAATGCATTGGTATTCCAATGGGAAAAGACCCAGCACCTTTTTGGGCAAATCTTTATATGCATGTTTTTGAAAACAAATTCATCACAAAGTAAGTCCAAACTGACCGACTTCGTGGTTTCATATTCAAACACTGTTTTCGTTTTATCGATGATGAGAGATTTACCCTGAGAACCTTCAACATAAATGTGAGCATAAAGGAGATAATGCAGCATTCCTAGAGTTAAACATAACAGTTAAAGACGGCAAATTTGTCCACAAGCTTTTTGACAAGCGTTGTGATCTTTTTGTTTGTAATGTCTTGTAAGTTATTGGGAATTTTGTCTTCTTATTTCAGAAACATCTTTATCGTCTTTTCATACTCATCAGCTTGTTCATCTCTCTTTCATTAATTATACTTATCTTTTCTACTCTCTGATACTTCTGGACGGTGGCATCTGATCAATGCTGCTTCTTCGTCATATCGACTTCAAATCCCCGAAATGACTGCTGTGGTCATCGACTGATTCTTTTCATCTGTAATTTTGTTTCTTTTCTGTTTCTGTGTTTCTATGTCTGTAATTTTTTGTCGTGTTAGTATGATTTCGTAAACAAATTTTCCAGCCAACAAAAATCTGAGGCTGATGGAGTTTTTTTACCCGTATTATATATATACAACATTGAAAAAATTACTTAAAGAAGAATAAATGTGCCCTTACCTTTGAAAATTTTCGTTCTGAGATGATTGAAGTTAAAGTTTTTTTTTAATAGATGATCTTATGTAAACGAAAATTCCGCAAGTTTCTTCTTAAGTAAAGAATTTATATACATATAAATATTATATATCATTAGAAAGAACAGAAAAAACTGTATCCGATGATGTTATAAAAAACATTTGTGGGGGTGGTCCGTATCATTAACAAAACACTTTAGTACAGCAACTTACTTTTCAAATTCGATAAAATATTTGGAAATATATTCAGAAGTTTACAAGGTTCCTCAGTTACAAAACTTCTGAATAAATTGAATAAACAGTTGACATCAGCCGCAACAATGGTAGCCTGTGGACCAGTCAAAGTTTATTTGCATTGTCGATCTCAAATAAACAGAACGGGTGAACCCTACTTTGGAGTATACTAAGATTGAGATACCAAGTTCTGATTGGTTCAAAAATATTGAGGATTTGGTTGGTTATTTTAGGATTTCACAAAAATAACTGTGGGGATCATTTCAATTAAAGAAAAGTATTTTAAGGGAAAAATTATACTTTTTTGGAAATTCATATATATACTGATTGTAATGCTGTAAAAAATATGTTTAATATATGAAGTTTAGAACTTTGAATATCCGTACGAGTTGTCATGGTTACAGTTATTTAACTTAGTGTGAAAGAATGACACTAGATTTGATTGGTTTTCTTATCAACTGTCATTTCTGATTGTGAGTTTTGAAACCTGAGGGTCCCCCATGCTAGTTTTGTTTTCTTTTTGAGTTTTACATAAATATTGAAAAACTTTGCATGTGTTCCAGGTTACTACAATGGTGAAACAGTCGCGAATTTGACAAGTTTGATATTTCGATTGAGTTTTTTAATCACAAAAGTGAATCTAGATATGCATCTGAAACACCTACACCACCCCACGCTACTGCTTTTACGTTGTTTGACATTTAAACAGTTAATGTTGAAACAGCTGTCCAGACAACACATCCAACGACATGTTTTATTCATTGTTAATAGTTTAGCAGATTTTGACAGAGAGAGCCGATTTTGAAATTGGAATAGAAAATTTTATCAATTCATAAGTAATCGATAATTTATATTGGTTTTTGGTACTGTTTGTCTTTTCACTTTGCTAACCATGGAGATGTCTTGTTTTTAGCAACGCCTTACAGTCCAGATGTTAATTCTTTTTCACTGTATTGAGGACAGAAGGTAAAATCTATCAGTAGTAAGAACGAAAAACACGATGGAAGTTAATTTGGCTATATTTATAATATATTTTTTCAATCTAACTCTTGCAGCTATTGGTGCCAACAAAACTAAGGTAAATTTATTTATATAATTAATTTTCTAAATCAAAATTTTCTACGTTGAAATTAAAACCTTTATTCAGAGCTAAGAGAACCCGTGGTACACTGCTTGTGATGGTCGAATTTCAAATCTTCAACACACAAACTTATTATTGCTATTATCACCGATTCTATTTAAGCTCTTATACATTTTGAAACTATATTTAAGTATTTAATGTTTAGGCCTTAATATTATTGGTACTCTTTTTTTATATACAAATGTATAACTAGTGTTTGAAAAATTGGGTTTATGAACTCAAGTTGGGTCCCATTGTAAATAAAAACTAAAATTATCTCTTGATAAGAAAATACCAAAAACAACACAAATTTTACTAAATGTTCCAAGCTAGAAAGCCCAGTTTAACAGAGATACGCCCAAACAGTTATGGGAACATCTTTTAAAAAAATACTTTTCTTTCCTGCCAGTGTGCAAAGAATTAAGTAACAGTGAATTCCAACAAAATAATAATCATTTTTGAAAAAACAATTTGTAGCTCGTTGATATACCAGTTTGTAAGCCAAAATTACAGTTTAATCACAATTATTTTTTCTATTTTAAATTTTTGATATAGTACGAATTGGGTCCACCACCAAATAAGCATGGCATTGCACCAACAGTTTTCATTAAAGAAGGTAAGAACTAATTAAAAAAAGCACTAAATTGAAATTGAAATTTACAATTTACATTTTTAGTACAAATCATCACACCCAAAGAAACATGATTACAATTTAATCGTAACACCAATATTTGAATGTTAATATTTGTTATAATATTTGAGTTTGTTTTATATTCAGGGGCGGATAACGGATCTTATTTTACCCGAGCTCAAATCAAGTTTTACCCCTCCTTAAGCAGCATAAGAAGGGATCTGAATCCGCTCCTGACATTTATTTATAGAGCTAACAACCTGATTACAATTTTATGAACATTATCAACTGAATATTTATGAAAATTGAATTGTTGCATATTGTTTATATCTTATGATATCGTTTTTAGAGCAAGAATTGTCAGGAAACAACCTGATTGCAACGATATCGACATTATCTTCCGAATGGTCTGTATCCTTTAATCTTCTGATACAGAATTTACCATCGCCAGCTTACTGTAACATCATACATTTAACTGCTCGTGGAGACTATCAAAATCCTGGTGACAGAGTCCCTGCTTTATTTGCGACTAAGAAAGGCTTATTGATTATGCGAACAAAGGATGCATCTGGTGATATGCAAATATTAGATATTCCTGTGCCACTTGGAGAATTAAAGCATTTCGAAATCAACAAGCGTTACATAGGAGGAGGACAATACAACATTGATTTTATGGTTGATGGGATCGAAGTTGGCAATGCGACGAATACCGACTCGAAATTATTTCACAATGTAAAAGTATTTGTTGGTGACCCGTGGTACACGGCTTGTGATGGTCGAATTTCAAATCTTCAACACACAAACTTTTTGTGAAGTTTGTATTTTGAACCATGTCAACAACAATTTCTTCAGTTTTG
>JAUKWF010000853.1:0-10538 GCA_032356525.1 Eutonina indicans
GTGAGAGCTTTTAGCCTACGGCCAGCTGGCTCTCAAGTCTATTGCCAAGTGTGTCGGTTAATGTGGGAATCTATTTATAAGAGAGCCTAAACAGTATTGAAGAGGGATAAATGAAATACTTAAGTGCTATTTTTGATATGGATGGATTGTTACTTGATTCAGAGCGCGTTGCAATGGCGTGCTTTTTACAGGCGTGTCGTCAATGTGGCTTCGAAGCCAGTCCCGATGTGTATATGCAAACAATAGGTGTCAATGTCCAGCAAAGTAATGACATTCTGAGTGCCGGTTACGGTGCTGATTTTCCCTGTGCCGAAGTGCGAAAAATTTGGGCGCAAAGCTATCGAGAAAAAGTGCTACAGGGAGACATATCATTAAAGCCGGGCGTGCACTCGCTACTCGATAGTTTGCAAGCTGCTGGTATATCAATGGCAGTGGCAACATCAACAGTAAAAGCATTGGCAGAGCTGAAATTGGAAAAGGCGGGGTTACTTCATTATTTTAAGACAGTGACCGGTGGTGATCAAGTGGAGCAAAGTAAGCCGTTTCCTGAGATCTATTTATTGGCCGCGGCGTCTTTAAATACAGCACCACAAGCTTGCCTTGCTTTTGAAGATTCTAATGCTGGGGTTCGGGCCGCGGTGAGTGCACAGATGAAGGTGTTTCAAGTGCCTGATTTAATAGAGCCTAGTGCTGAAACACTGGCGTTAGGGCACAAGGTTATTCGTTCGTTACAAGATTTCAGTTTAGCTGAATTAGAAAATCGCGTGCTTGAAGAAAAGCAGTAAAGACACAACTCGTGCTTTTAAGTTGCACGAGTCGTCGATTAAATTGTGTTTCTGCCGCTGTCGTTTTCTATATTCTAATTGCCTGTTTAAATATTTTGGCAAAGTTTTGAATGATGAATATACCGAGGAATATGAGTGATACGCCGATCATATCTTTCGTTTGTAATTGTTCCTGTAGCAGCGTAGTACCGATGATAATACCTACAACCGGTATGATGAACGTATTGAGGGATGTGTTGCTCGGTCCCGCGCGTTGTAGCAGTTGAAAAAGGATTAGATAGGCTAATGCCGTAGAGAATAGCGCCAAAATAATGAGGGAGCTCCAGACATCAGTGCGATAATCAAGTGACGGTACACCTTCAATAGAAATGCTAACAACGGACATGGCGATAGCAGCCCAAAATAGAGTGAAAGCCGTGGCGACACTCTTATCGATTTGATTGCCGATAATACGCTGGTAGTAAATACCACTGGAAGCATAAAAGAAACAGGCGCATATCATCGCAAGTTGACCGCTGTTAGATAAGTCTAATGTCGATAGGTTACTGATACCTATAATAGTTACAATGCCACTGAGACCGATAGTAAGCCCCAGCGCTTTACGCCAGCTCAATTGTTCTTTGCCACCAATGAGGAAGTGAGCCAGTAAGGCGGTAAAAAAAGGCACGCAGCCGTTGAATATAGAGCCTATGCTGGTGCTGACGTGCTGTTGGCCCCAGGTAAAAAAGGAGAAGGGGATGGCACACGCTAACAAGCCAGCCCCCATTAGTTTAACGTGTTGTTTGGTTTGCAAAGCGAGGTTTTTTTTGCGCAAATAACACCACAATAATAATGCGGCTGTGGCAATACACAAACGTAAAAAAACTAATGTGAATGGGGGGATCTGTTGCAGCGAATTTTTAATATTTATGAAAGAAAACCCCCAGAGTAATGATAGGCTCAGTAACATAATCCACTCTATTTTTTTCACATTCTATCCTCATTGTTAGGTCGTCAACGTTAATAGGCCGGCTGCGTTTTAGTTTAATCGCTTACCTTAGTGTTTTAGTTCGGCACTTTATACCGCGTTCGATTGCTTTATCGGTTTTCTTACCCTTTTTTTGTTAGCGGTGTGTCAATATTGGGTAAAGGCCTCAGTACTGGCCAATGTGTTTTTCTCGCCATGCTTGAATTAAAAAGTATGAGATAGAGTCGCGACTACTGTTTTTATATTGACTGGATGAGTTAATCGACCCAAACAACGCGAGTTCATCGCGGCTAAACCATTTTGCAGACTGTAAATCGTCCTGACTGATATCAATATTGTCATTGCAAGCCACTGCTGTGAAACCTAGCATAATAGAAGCGGGAAAAGGCCAAGGTTGTGAGGTGACATATTGAACGTGCTCGATTTTAATCGCGCTCTCTTCAGCGATTTCTCTTATCACGGCTTCTTCCAGTGTTTCCCCAGGATCCACAAAGCCTGCTAAAGTAGAGTACATCCCCTCAGTCCAGCTGGCTTGTCGCCCAAGTAGACAGCGCGGAATGCCGTCTTCGAACATTTTCTCTACCAGCATTATGACAGCGGGGTCTGTTCGAGGAAAAGTTAGCTGCCTGCAGTCATTATTACTACACTTCCTAGCGTGGCCGGCTTCAATCAGATGATTGATATGCCCACAGTGGCCGCAATATAAATGGCTGCGATGCCAATGAACGAGTCCTTTTGCCAAAGCGAGAATAGCCGCTTGGGTGGGTTCTAAAAAACCACCCAATTGGCGCAGGGCTAGCCAAGTTCCCTGAAGTTCGAGTCTCTGCTGATCTTTGTGGCCTAATTTGTTGTAGTCAAAAGCGAACACCGCGCCTTGCTCGGTTTGTCCTAAGAAAATGCAGCTATTGACACTGAGGTTGGCGAATTGGTGCAGTGAAAAGTACACTGGAGTCTGGTCGGATTCACTGCAAAAGAAATTGAGTCCTTCTTTAATGGGACACAGCAAGGTGTTTTCAGCATTGAATTGCTGTTTTAGCCAGTGTAAGTTTTTACGTTGATTGGTGCATCGATCCAATGGCATTTGGCTGTAAGCTAGTTTCATTTTATCTCTCTTTATCATTAAACATTACTCGCTAAGTATGACTCGCTGACATTAAGCATGAATGTGTTTTTATACTTCGCTCAATTGTTCAGCCCATTGCGCAGACCACTGGCCTAGCGGAGCAATGATTGAAAACAGCGACAGCCCTTGTGCCGAGAGTTGGTACCCTTGGCTGCTCCCTTCGATTAACTTCAGTGCTTTGAGCTCTTTTAAACGAGTATTTAACAGGCTGGGCGATATTTGTTCACATCTTATTTGTAGTTCTCTAAATGTAGCGGGTCCACGCTGCAAATTCCATATAATACCGAGTGCCCAAGTTCGACCGAGCTGGTCAATGAGCGCCATGATTGGTTTTCCTGTTTGTGAGCCTCTAACTGCGGTGCCGGGTATTGGGATGGCCATGTTTGCTCCATGAAAAGCGAATATATTTTTTATAGGTATCGATGAGACAATTCAGAGTGATCAAATTAGGCTCAGGTTATCGTTTTTTATACAGTCACTGGTTTTTCTCTGTATCTGTTTATTTCATAGCTATCATTAGTATGAGTAACACTATTATTCTCGCTATTATTTTGTCTATGAGTCGGCCCTTTCAATAATGCTAGTAGTTTATGTGATGACAAGGTGATTTTTTACTGTTACTGCATCAGGGTCTACTACATAAGGCGCTTTGCTAAATATGACACATGCTACAGATAGTGTAGCGTGTGTCGCTAGCATACTATGCTACAAATTTAGTAGCAAATAAATTGTTTTTCAATCTTATTGGCGACGCTTGTCGGTGATAAGTCTGTCGTCATAACTTGTTCGATTAAATTCAATGAAATCAGCCAATTCAGCGGTGATCGGCTCCATTCATTGGTATTGTGCTGTATACTATGCAGGTAATTTGATTGTTTTTACATCGTACTAAACGCGGCCTTACACGTTGCGTCAATATAATTTAAGTTATCTATTATCTGTTGAGCAAAGATAATAGATCGATAAGTATTAGCACTGGAGCCATTTATGTCTGTTATTCGTCAGGACGATTTCATCGGAAGCATAGCCGATGCTTTACAGTTTATTTCGTATTATCACCCGCTGGATTTTGTACAAGGCGTCCATGAAGCCTATAAGAAAGAGCAAAATTCTGCGGCCAAAGATGCAATGGCACAAATCCTGATTAATTCTCGTATGTGTGCCCAAGGGCGCAGACCACTGTGTCAGGATACTGGGATTGCCACTGTGTTTTTGAAAGTGGGTATGGATGTACGCTGGGATGCAAAAATGTCAGTGACTGATATGGTCAATGAAGGCGTGAGACGCGCTTACTTAAACCCAGATAATGTGCTGCGTGCTTCTATTCTTGCAGACCCAGCAGGTGCAAGAACAAACACTAAAGATAATACTCCAGCAGTGATCCACTATGAAATAGTGGAAGGGGATAAGGTCGATGTGCAACTGGCGGCCAAAGGGGGCGGCTCAGAAAACAAATCGAAAATGGTCATGTTAAATCCCTCGGACAGCATTGTCGACTGGGTGGTAAAGACTGTTCCTACGATGGGGGCGGGCTGGTGTCCTCCGGGCATGTTAGGTTTAGGTATCGGTGGAACAGCAGAGAAAGCGGCAGTGTTGGCCAAAGAATCATTGATGGACCCTATTGATATCCACGATATTCGCGAGCGCGGGCCGCAGAACAGAGTTGAAGAGCTGCGTTTAGAAATTATGGACCGAGTCAATGAGCTAGGTATAGGGGCGCAAGGTCTGGGTGGATTAACCACTGTTTTAGATGTGAAAATTAAAGACTATCCAACTCATGCTGCTTCGCTTCCTGTGTGCATGATTCCTAACTGTGCCGCTACTCGACACACGCATTTTGTCTTAGATGGTAACGGTCCCGCTATTTTGACGCCTCCAAGCATCGAAGATTGGCCGGAAATTAGCTTTGAAGTAGGCGACACTACGCGCCGCGTTAATCTCGATGAGATTACACCAGAAGCCGTTAGAGATTGGAAAGTGGGCGAGACAGTATTATTAAGCGGAAAAATGTTGACCGGTCGTGATGCTGCGCATAAACGTATGATTGAGATGCTGGATAATGGTGAAGAGCTTCCGGTTGATTTAAAAGGACGTTTTATTTATTACGTCGGTCCGGTTGATCCTATTGAAGGAGAGGTTGTGGGGCCTGCTGGACCTACGACATCGACGCGGATGGACAAATTTACCCGCCAAATCTTAGAGAGCACAGGGTTGCTTGGGATGATTGGTAAATCTGAAAGGGGGCCGATGGCTATAGAGGCGATTAAAGATCATAAAGCGGTCTATCTAATGGCTGTTGGTGGGGCTGCGTATCTGGTATCGAAAGCGATTACAGGCTCAAAAGTACTCGCGTTCCCTGAAATGGGCATGGAAGCAATTTATGAGTTTGAAGTGAAAGATATGCCTGTGACGGTCGCTGTTGATGTGAACGGAGAATCGGTACACAACACCGGGCCTGCTAAATGGAAAAAAATTATCGCTGCAGGATAGCTTTAAAAATTCTATTGAAATGATTTAGATAGATTATTATATAAATTAAAGAGGCTACGGCCTCTTTCTTTTTTTGCTCTTTTTTTACTTTCTTTTTGATCTCACGATAGTGTTTGGTTTGTTTTTTAAAGAAATTTCCTGTTAACTCTTTTTTTCTCTCAGATTTCATTTAAGCCTGTGTTGAATAGCGGTCGTCAATAATAGTTATGGCGCATCATTGTGAAGGCTCTTTTATAAGGAATGTTTGTGGCTTATCTATTATTAGTACTGACAGTGTTGTTTTGGGCAGGAAATTTTGTGCTGGCACGCTCTATGAGTGACATGCTGCCCCCGATAACAATGGCGAGCTTACGTTGGACGTTAGCATTTCTTATATTACTGCCGTTTGTTTGGCCTAGATTAATAAAAAACGGACCTTTGTTGCTACAAAACTGGCCGCTTATCTTACTGCTTTCGTTAACGGGTGTGGCGGGTTTTAATACCTTCGTGTACACCGGTGTGCAGACGACAACAGCGACCAATGCTGCGCTTTTACAATCGGCGGTGCCTATTATGGTGCTGCTATTAAGTGTGCTCTTTTTTAAAGAAAAAGTATCAACTAAACAAGTGCTTGGTATTATTTTATCGCTTACAGGGGTATTGACGTTAATTGGTAAAGGGCAAGTGAGTAACTTACTGTCGCTTCAATTAAATAAAGGAGATTTGTGGATTCTTGCAGCGGTTTTTAGTTGGACAATCTACTCAATATCACTGCGCTTTAAACCTGTGACAATCGATGGGCTCACTCTTTTGGGTAGCAGCATGTTGGTTGCCAATATCGCCTTGTATCCGCTGGTTTATTGGGAGTTGTCGGTCACGCCAATAAAATTGACACACCTTTCATCCGATATCGTTTTATCGGTGTTCTACTTTGCCATTTTTCCTTCATTGCTCTCTTATCTTTTTTGGAATCGAGGGGTTGCGGAGTTGGGAGCGGCGAAAGCTAGTCTATTTATTCACTTAATGCCGGTTTTTGGTATGGTTCTCTCGGCTATTTTTCTGGCAGAAAAGCCCCAGAGCTTCCATTTGATCAGGGTTGGGCTGATTTTTTGTGGGATCTATTTAGCGGTTGTGAATGGGTTATTTAAGAAAAAGAGCCGTCAATGACTTTGTTGTCCCAGTGCTTCTCTGGGGGGGATTAAGTCTCGGCTTAATGTTCTAAAAGCGTAGTTGTTCTGTGTGTGACTACCATTGTGATTAAAATAGCGGCAGAAAACCAGTAGAGTCCCGCGTGGATTTCAACACTGGCTATTGCGCCCAGCTTAATTGACACTAATAACATCGCGATGACAAAGACATCGAGCATCGCCCAGCGTCCGTAGTTATGAATAAGTTGGATTGTTTTTTTCAAGCCTTCGCCTGGCGTTTGGTAGTCGTGCAGTACCCATGCTAATAGAAAAATTTTTATGATGGGTAAACAAACACTGAGGATAGAAATTAATAAGAACAGCACATATTGTTGTTGGCTGAATAAATCTTGTAAACCGGAAATGACGGAAAAGCTATTTTCTAAGAAAATAAGTTGAGTCACTGTCATTATGGGTGTGAATAACCCTGTTATTAATAAGATTAAAGCGGCTGCCAAACATACTTTTAAAAGCATTATTTCTACAGTGTTCTTTCTATTGCTCTTTTTATTCACAGTCATACTAAAAAAATACTTTGTTATTCATTTTGATCTGGGGAGGAGCACTATACTACTATTTTAAGTGATATGAGGGTATGGCGGTAAAAAAAGGAGTTTTTAGATCTAAAAGGCTATTTCAGATCTAACAAGGTGATTAATGCTGAGATAGATGGTTGACTAACCAGTGCTCAAAGTCTGGTGCTGGCATAGGTTTGGCAAAAAAGTAACCTTGTAGCTGGTCACAGCCCTCTGTACTTAAGAAAGCACGTTGTATGTCGTTTTCTACACCTTCTGCGCAAATGGTCATCCCTAATTTATGACCTAAAGCAATCACAGCCCCCACGATGGCGTTATTACCCGCTTGTGCTTGAATGTCTTGTGTCATCGACTTATCAATTTTTAGCTTATGTACTGGAAGCTGGGTTAAGTAGCTAAGGGAGGAGTGCCCAGTGCCAAAATCATCGAGCGCTAAACTCACGCCCATCGCTCGTAGTTTTTTTAATAGGGGGGTTGCTTCGTCGGCGTATTCCATGATCACTGTTTCTAAAATTTCTAATTCAATATGTTTCGGGCTCAGTTTGTACTTTTGTATTAATACTCGGATTTGGCTGAGCAGGTCTCCTTGTAACAGCTGTTGGCTAGAAACATTCACGGCAATTTTGAAGGGAGCATCAAATTTATCACGCCATTTAGCGAGATGATGACAAGCTTGTTCTAATACCCAGCCTCCTACTTCAGGCATCAAGCCTATCGCTTCGAGTATTGGCAAGAATTTATCCGGAGAGAGTAAGCCCTCTTCTGGATGTCGCCATCTAATAAGGGTTTCTGCTCCTGTAATTTTCTGGGTCAATGCATTAATTTGCGGTTGGAAATACACTTCAAATTCGTCGCGGACCAGCGCTTGTCTCAGTGCTGATTCTAAGCGTACCCAAGATTCCACAACTTGAGAACGCTCAAAGTGATAGAAGGCAAAGTTGTTGCGATGATTGTTTTTACTGTGATGGACTGCGGCATCCGCATTTTTAATTAAGGTTTCACTGTCAGTACTATGCTCGGGGAATAGAGAGATGCCAATAGTTCCAGTGGTATAAAAACTGTAATCTTCGAGGTTGAATGGGTGTTCCATTGCGCTAATAATTTGCTCGGCGATTGAGACCACATGCTGTTTGTTTTTCATCCCTGTGAGTAAAATCGCAAATTCGTCGCCACCGACGCGAGCAATGACAAAGCGATGCTCTAATGTTTTGTTTAATCTCTGAGCGACTAAGCACAGTAGTTGATCACCTGCTTTGTGTCCAAGAGATTCATTAACATGTTTGAATCTGTCTAGATCAAGCATCAAAACAGCGACAATATGGGCTTGGTGACACTCTTTAATCTCATGCTCTAGCAGAGATTTAAAGAGTAAGCGGTTGGGTAGCCCTGTTAAAATATCGTGCTGCTGCATGTACAGCAGTTTTTGCTCGGACTCTTTAATTCCTGAAACATCAGCGGCGACATAAACATAGTGGCTAATCGAGTTTGTTTCTGTGGCAACTGCGCTAATAGTCACACGTTGAAAATACACTTCACCATCTTGACGACGACAGCTCACTTCTCCGTGCCAATGGCGCTGCGCTTTCAGTCTTTTTTCACTGTTGTTTTTTTGCCAGGGGCAGATCATTGAAGTATGTTTGCCAATGAGATCTGAGCTGCTAAAGCCGGACATCTTTAAATAGGCCGCATTGAGATTAACAATATTATGTTTGGCGTCGGCAACCATGATGCCTTCACTCGTACTATTAAAGGCAATGTTAGATAGTTCGAGTTGCTGTCTATTAATCTTATCTGTACTGATGTCCATTAGCATGCAGTTAACCGTAGTTAATTGACTATCTTGGTCAATTTCTATGGTGGCTGAAAGGTAGACCCATTTTTTACTTTGGGTTTTGGTGTTGATGCTAAACTCTTGGTTGTAGCTTGCTTTAAGGCTGTTGTTTTTCTTGAATTTTTTAATCAATTGATATTGGTTGTGAGGATCGATATGTTGCCAAAATACGTCGAAACTACAGCGAGTCGTCGAGTCCATACCGAACAAATCGTGTAAACCTTCGCTGTAGTAGTTCAAATCGGGCTTTTCATCGTCGCCCAGTTTTATTTGTAATACAGTCACTGGCAGCGAGTGAGTGATGTTTTGTAACTGCGCTTCGGTTTTGGCTAACTCAATGACATTACGATGCCCAGTAACTGCCACGCTTAAAATATATGCGGCGGTCTCTAATAATTGAGCGGTAAATGTACTGGGGTATCCCGTATTTTTATTGAAGATAGAAATAGAGCCAACAGGTCTATCATTAGCGGAAAAAATGGGATAACTCCAGCAGCCAAGCGCAGGAAGTGTTTTGATTAATGTCTGTTGCTGCTGCCAATCGGAATGGGTGCGAGTATCGCTGACAAAATGAGGTTGGCCATCGATTGCGCTGGCTATGAATGAGCAGGGAATGGAAGAAATTGGTTGTAGCAGCGGATAATACTTTCTCTGAATGTTTGGATAACCTTGGATTTTGAAGTCAGTGTTGTTTTCTTGTTTGAGTAGTGCGACGACAACACCGTTGGGTATCGCATTTTCTATATTTTTACTGAGACAATCGACGATGGAATCTAAGTCGTCATTGTTGGCTATCTTTAATAATAATTGACGTTGTAAGCCTAATAAGTATTTTAGTTCGACGGGCGAGGGTTGTTTGGACGAAATGATGCTCGATTCATGTTGATCAGGTAATTCAAGTAATTCCCAGTTCTTCGTTATCATTTAATCCAAACCCATATTGGTAGTTAGACTTCCTTCTGAGCAGTAGTCGTTTTTCGGCGCTATGAGAATAAAAAGAGCATCGATAAGTGAACAAAATATGAACATTACGGTATTTTGTTTTATATAGATAACTCTTAATTGGCCAGTTCCTACCAGAAAACATAGTTATTTGAGCAATACTATAACTAATATCGACAGTATTACTAATAGTTTATCGAAAAAATTTGCTTTAAATTGTTGAAAACCATTAACTTAAAATAAATTTCCAGTGTGCTTAATGAGCTTTCTCAGAAAATATGAGAATAAGTCCTTAAATATTCTCTGTGGTGGGCAAATCTAAGTCTGCAAAATAAGTCCACGAAGATCGTTACGTTAGAAGTGCAGTAAAACACCAGCTTTAAAAAATAGCGTTAAAAAGCACTGTTAATCGTCCGACCTGTCATATGTTTTTTGACCAAAGAGCTGGTCCTTTAGCTTTCTTTATAAAGTTAATTACCTTAAAGGCATTTTGGGCTAATCCCGCGCCTTATGGATGTTCCTTAGGCATCGATGTGAAACAACTGCAAAATAATGCTGTGGGTATACCGTCAGCACTACCGAATTCAATAAACCAGTTAGTTCCATATTCAGTATAGGAAATAAAATCCTAGATGCACAGCATAAGCGACACACGCTTTCCCGCCAAAAATTCATACGGGGTTAGATAGTTTAATGCT
>JAUKWF010000855.1:0-10534 GCA_032356525.1 Eutonina indicans
ATTTTAGCAACTGGATTTCTTTTTATTTGATACATTAGGTTAGATTCAGGTGTACAAAATCTTTGCTTTGAAATATAATCTAATAATATTTTTATTACAAACTTTTCAAACTGTACAAACAGCTAATAAATTATCTGTTAACGCATTTTTGTTTTCGACAAGTACAGAATTTCATAATAGATATACACTCTTATACAACCCAATATTATCAGCCAGCGGGGCAGAACTCTATACAATTTCATAAGGACCTAGATGCGCATCTGATTCATTGTTTGTTTTTTTTGAATTTTTTTGGTTTATAGTCAGTCAATTTTGTGTGTTTGTTTTCGTTTTGTGGGTTGGATTTATAATTTTGTTTTTTAAAAAAAATTAAATAAGATTAACCGATTGACGCAATGAATCCCACAATTACAATCAAGAAGAATCTGTTTGTGTTGCAACATGAGGTTGTACTATATTCCAATATTCTTCAGCAACCATAGTATGAAGTGAACTGAAAAAAAGAAAAATGAATTGAACAGATTTCAATAACTTCATGTCAAATGTATATTTGAATTGTGGTGAAAAGATATGGAGAGTTGCATTTCATTTCTTCATTCTAATAAATTTCTTTGCTTGGAATGAAAACTTGAATATTATATATATATTTTGGTGCGTACATGGGCGAATAGGCTTTTACGTAGAGCTATAAAATAATATTGCACCAGATTTATAGAATTGTATTCGATTTTGAATTGCTATAGTTACCTTAATTTAATTATGTTGCGAAGTATATAAAGATAAAAGAAGATGAATTTCACCACCACCGTCTTTACAGGGAAAATTTTTACTATGAAATATTTATTCCGCCTTATCTATTCAATAAATATTGTGTCAGTTACTTTGTAATACCTTTTGTAAAGTTGTTGTTGAAATGGAGCTTGTATTCTGACAAAGAAGAACTAAGGTGTGGCCATACATTTTTAAGATATGAACTATATGTAACATAGTCGTCGAATCTTCCATTTAAATTAAAGAGATGAAGTTTGTAGCATCACTTGTGTCATGTAAAGGTAAAACAATATGAAGACAATACTATATAGTTGTCAATATTGCATATATATGTAACATACAGTCGAATCTTCCATTTAAATTAAAGAGATGAGGTTTGTAGCATCATTTGTGTCATATAAAGGTGAAAAAATATGAAGAAAATACTATAGTTGTCAATATTGCATATATATGTAACGTAGTCGAATCTTCCATTTAAATTAAAGAGATGAAGTTTGTAGCATCACTTGTGTCATATAAAGGTGAAAAAATATGAAGACAATACTTATAGTTGTCAATATTGCATATATATGTAACGTAGTCGAATCTTCCATTAAAATTAAAGAGATGAAGTTTGTAGCATCACTTGTGTCATATAAAGGTGAAAAAATATGAAGACAACACTTATAGTTGTCAATATTGCATATATATGTAACGTAGTAACGAATCTTCCATTTAAATTAAAGAGATGAGGTTGCAGCATCACTTGTGTCATATAAAGGTGAAAAAATATGAAGACAATACTATAGTTGTCAATATTCCAACCATTGAATATCATGATCGTACAATACTTTTCGAATTTCGATTGGACTATGAGTTCGGCTGGCTACTTAAATAGTTGGTGCTAAAAAAAACTACGACGAGAAAATGGTGTAAATGATTTAAACACCGTATTGTTCTGTTATCTGGGGCCTAGTTTACAAGCTGGTGCCGGGCCGAACTGAACTGGATATATTTGCCAGCTCACAGATCTTTTCGACTGGAGCGCGATAGGGCTCAGCACTGCTCAATTTCGATTTAAAAGAGCGGTAAAGAATAAAGTTAAATTTCTTCGTCTACGACTCGTTGGTGGTAAGAATAAGTATATATAAAATGTATATCTTATGTTTTATTTTATTTATTTCAAATATTATAAAAGAGCTTATAAAAAGGAATTATATATACAGTATCCTTTAAGAATCACAGCTGTAGGGGGAAATTATACAATTATTGTATAATGTACAGAGTGAGAGGGTATATCCAATACTATAAAGCGAAATTATAGAAAGAATATTAAGTAATATACTAAGTAATGAATGAAATGTTCATAGTAACGCTACCAGGTTCGTTAGATATTTTCTCAAGATCAATCGATTCAATCATCAGACATTGCGGAATATCCGAAGTTTTGAGTTCGTGTTGAAAAAAAGTGTAAGAGTCTTGGTTTTTAAAATGTGTCCTATAGAACTCTGGTACTGATGGTTAACTCAATTTCAAAGTTGGTTAATTCAAAACATGTATTAGGTTTACGCCCGCGATTATGTTATGAAAAGTGTAGCCTGGATAAGAGATGGAACAGATTACATGACTTAATTGAGAATTAAAAAAAGAGAATTAATTGAATGCCATGGAAAATAAAAATAAAAAGTGCTGAATTTTCTTTTGAAATTCTTTGAACTGTCCAGAATTTTCTATTGCAGCATTATGACATTATGAATGCCTACATAGAAAAATGCTTTAATTATTACAAATTACAAATTACTTACATTGGAAATTTTAGTACTTTGCCAAGTCAAATCAGTCAAGTACGAAATAAATAAAATAATTCATTATTATTATATTATATTATTACTATACTATATAGTTTACAATTCACAGGCCTAATGACTTCTACAAACCGGTCTTTATACAATATTATTTTTTACAAAATAAAACTGTTATTTTTTAAATAATTTTGTAAGCGTTTCTTGAAAGTCGAAGAAGATGGTGAATCGACAACTTATTTCGGCAATTTTTTTTCAGGGCTCAATACTTCGGTAGTAGAACGAGTTTGTTTGAAATCTGCGGCGAAGGCCAACGTTTCCAAATTCCTTTGAAGTTTATAGTTGTGATTTCTACTGGAACGTACACGGGAAATAAGTTTATTGGGTATCGAGGTTTTGTCATATACAGGATGAACGGAAAAATTGGACAAAAAAATCATAACATAAAAATCATTTAATTTATGCTAAAACAACTATTCAACGAAAAGTATAACTGATGATGTCATGGTTTCTGATTGGATAACACACTAATGACGAATTCCACCGACGACTTCAATTGGTCAGAAGAAAACAATCGACATTTAATCACCTTTTAGATTAGCTATTTGCTACGGTCATTGAGGATGATTTCAATAAACATTTAACATTGTAATTAAAAATCTGAAAAGAAGTATTCCCCTATGGAACAAGTCAATAAAGAATAAAACAAATTCAACCGTACAAATAAAAAACTGCAGTATAAACTCGTTGTTAAAATAAATTAATAAGGCCTTCTTTACTTTACTGGAGATGTGCACAACTTCTTAAACGTTAACAAATGACACTTTCCCGGATGAAATTTCAACAGTCACACTTTCGACCATGCTTTAAGAGCATCAATATCATGTTGCAGTTGAACTGCATCTTGAATGCTGTTGACTTCCTTCAGGAGTTAGGTATATCATCTGTGAAAAGATACATATCAACAAGCATCAAAAAATGTTGTTGTTACTCACGTCACTACGAGGTTTTAAATGATTATTTAATTTCTACAAAAAACGATTACGAATGCCGTATGTTGAAGTTAAAAGCGGCGTAGATATTATGAACTAGTTATATCCCAAGCGATAGACTATTTTGCTAATCTGTGTATATTATTTCTACGGAATTATATAACCAGGTCGGTAGTATAATTATACAGGCTTATACGATAAATAATGTATATATATTACAACTGCTGATGAGCCAAGCCCAGTCTTTTTTCTCTAGTTCTCTCACAAAACCCTGGTTCAGTGAAGCGTATATGTAGTCAGGAAAACAGGAAAACATATAATATACAATATACCGTAAATGCTCGAATTAGCGCCCTTTTTGAATAAACGTCCACCCTAAACACTGAAATGGTAAAAACAAACGTCCGCTCCGTGGACGCTTATTGGTATATAAACTAAGAGCTAATTTGAGTTTTTGGTAAAATTAGAAACAAGACAAAAGTGAAGACGAACTAATTGACGTATGAAGGAATGTATAACAACACTTGTTGTACTTTTGTACTTTGTACTTTGTCTTTCTGGTTTAGGTAAAAGAAAAGTATAATAATAATCAACTAACTAAAATGAGGAACTTTTTTGTAAGTGCCCCTCTCGAAAAAGCAGATCTAATTTAATTCTGAAATATGCTGCCGTTGATCATTTTGCTTTTCCTGTTACTTTTAAAATGAATTATAAGCTATTATGATCAGATTCATACTTGTACTTTTTAATGTAAAATTTTAATATATACTTTTTAATATGATGTATTACCTAAATATATATTTTCATTCTTTTCAGATAAAGCAAAAACTAATAAATAGCATATCATATACATATATAACATATTATATTAAAAGATAAAGTATCAGCAATGAAGAACATAGTTTTTGTCGCGTTGTTGTTGGTGTGTGTTGTAGTGACGGTGGAAATGCGGTCGTCGGCTGAATATCAATGCGGTGGTTCGGTTGGCTCCTATTTTTCGTTTTTGGATTGTAAAAGAGAAATGGCTAGGCGTGGAGTAAGTGATTTTTAATTTGTTATGAATGAACAAATTTCTTTAAGGCATTTTTTTCAACTGTTCATTGAGTTCCATATCTTGACACTTTCATAAAAACAAGAAAAGCACTGAAATTGAAGAAATTGTGACTTAAACATGTTTAATAAAAATAAACTTTTACTTTAATTTTTTCTTCTCCCGTGAAAGTTTATTCCTGCAAAATATTCCTCCGAAATACAGTTTTCGTGGTTGGGATGATACCGTGAAGTTTCTTTAAAGCATATACTCTTTCTGATGTTTTAACAGTGGCTGACCAAGTACAACCAGATATAAAACCTAAAAAGCTTCATAAGCGCCACAGATTGCGTTACCAATCTCAACTCCAGTACAAATATTTTTACAAATATTTTTAGATTTTAATTGGAATCAAGGTTTTTACGGTTTTCTGATTATATGAAAATAGTATCAGCGATGTCTGTCCGCTTTATAGATCTAACATTTTCAATTGCAACCGATGGACTATTATTACTATTATTATTATTTATTTATTTTTTCTTGTAGATATCTCAACGACGTGAATTAGTAAATTATGCTGATACAAAGTTCGATAGTGATTACAAAAGATTGATTCAAACAAGAAGAAGATTAGTAAAAGCATTACGAGAACGTGAAAATCGATTCTATCAAAAGTAAATTCTAATGTTATTTTATATATTTCTAATATATATATATATACGACCGTTGTAAATATCGATCAGAAACGTTGGATGTATTCTTTTGGGAATCCGATTCTTTGTCTCGTTGTCTCAAACAACTAACTACACAGTTATTTCACATCACAATTAACTAATCAAGACAAATCCGGATCGGCGGATTTCCCAAAAGAATACAAGGTTTGTTTGGACGCTGAAATGACTTCGCTTTGCTATTTGGATAGAAATATACATTTAAAACTAGAATGAGGCTTTTTTACATTTGATTTTAGGGAAAATATATTTTAATGGTTTGGTTTTATTTACTTATTTCTTAATTGTACTTTGTATAATAATGTTTTAATATATAACTTCTATCAGGAGGAGAGAAACTAGCATTAGGTTAACAATTGGCTGTGGAATATTTACATTCTCCTATTCATCTGCCGAAAAAAGAATATAAATTTCTTATTTGAGCATGGGTAAAATCATTTCAAAATTTTTGTTGTTGTTGTTTTGTGTTGTTAAAATTGGAATTTAAGCACTGCACAGAATTGTAAATATGATTTGTCATAGAAATATATAAATATCAGATGTATGTTGTATGTATTAGTATTGAATTTAACATTTTCAACGCAGGCTTTCTCTCAAAAGAAATCCTAGTGCTTGCCTTATGATAAGTAAAATTATATTTTTAAAAAAATATATAATGTCCGCTGAAAATCCATTATTTTGATATTGCCTGCTGGACTTTTAGTATGTGCTTGGAAAGAAAGTGTTTGTCTGCGATGACCTTTTTAGTATGTATTCCCTAACCCTAACCCTAACCCTCGTCAAAAAATCTTTGTCTGTTGGACTTTAAGTATGTGCTCAGTAAAAAATCTTGTCTGCTGGAGTTTTTAAAAATAAATGCCTCTCCTGAATAGAAGAACACATATTGTGTCAAAATTGGCTAGCTGCTTCTGGCTTAATTTTCACTCTAAATTCAATGAATGGCGAGAAGTAATTTTTTATTTCCTGTTTATACACAAATTGGTCCAAATTATTAGTTTTAAGCAATATTTATATGTCACAATCTTTTGCTCGTAAATTTCTGAAATGCAACTTTTTTATCCTTTTCATATAAACTTTTTTTCATCTTTTAATTAACAATCATACACAGAAAATCACCATTTACAAAATCATAAGTTTAAAAATATATATTATTATAGTTATATATAAGTACCACTAAACAAACAAACAAAACAATAGCGTGAATCCATTTATCAAAGGAGGCAGCCAAATCACAGTCCATTTGTATACTACCTCATATATAAAGTGTATTCCTTTTCCCATCATAGCAGGAAATAAAGAGCGACTTAAAATATATTAAAATATGATTTTAGCAATAGATGCGTTTTACGGCGTCGATATCTGATTGGCTCAGAGCATTTCGTTGTCCGATATTTATGTCCGGTCTGAGTCTTCCGTTTACCAATGGAACGATGGTATTCCTTTTGTTTTTAGAAAAGTAGTTGGCGCCATAATGCATGATACTACCGTAGTCGTATGCAGTGCCTGTAATGAAATGAATAAAAAGTATAACACGGTTTAGTAGTATCTCTGCCATAGGTCAGTAAAAACATTGGAAAGAATAATGTATTTATTCACAGGCGTAAACTCGCGTGAAACCAGAGAATTCACTCAATTATAGGAAGGTGGTCATGCTAACTTGAACGTCACTTTTTTTTCTTTTTAAAAAACGAAAATAACAACCAATGAAACAATTGAAATTGTATTAAATATATTTACCAGCTGTGTTGATTTCAGAGAATCCATATTTCTTGAAGTTCAGCTCAGTACCTTAAAACAAACAAATGGTGAAGAAAGTTATACAAACATTAAAAATGTTTGTACCAATAGCAGGACATGAACACACGTGTCAAAGAACAACGAGAAAGCATATTTAACGCCTGAGTCGGTGAGTCAGTTTCTTAAGTTATATTAAAGAATACGAAGCAATGAGGTATACATTATATACTGTACACTCCTTATAACTAGAGTCTCCAAGGAATAAAGTATAAATTGTTCGAGTTGTCGAATGTTTCACTTATCAGGGATTCAAGTTTATCGGAAGCACACTGTATTCTAATTCTTACATTGTTTTATTAGATGATTTATAGTCAACCCCGATAACCGAACCATACTTCTGCATTAATCCCATAGTCATGTTGGTAGAATCCAAGGGACGACTTACCGTATCTCCTATACCTGAACAAAAACCAAATAAGAAAAAGAAACACATATACGATATAAATAAAATAGCCGCTTATAATTTACCTTGTTTGACATTATCCATTTGAACACGGACATAATTATCGCGATCTGGACGACTTTGTTCGTGATGCAATCCCAAAGCGTGGCCAATTTCATGAAGAACGATACCAGTTGTACTACAGCCATCGTCAATGTTGACAACCTGTCTTCCACCAATGAAACCAACGTGAGCATAACACCTAAAGAATGTAAAACGAAATCAAGTTTTAAAGCTTTTGAATAGTCTATAGTCAGTACAGTACTCACGTTATAAAGAGGCATAGTAAAAATTTAGTCCAACCCATTTTGATTTTGATGGATAGACAATAGTTGAAATTATTCCCTTTTAATCGTAAAGCTTGACTTACTTTCTAACGCGATCATTTATTTTCTTTCTAAAACTATTCACTTCTTCTCTCAGCTCAACCTCTCACCTTGATTAGAAAGAAATTGCCTCAAAATGGTGTATATCGGTTGCTTTTCATATCAGGATTTTGAGTGGTGTTTAAGGCGTTAAATTATAGATATAAAGGTTCAAGCTTTACATCACGCTTTTGTCTGTTCGAAACACGAACTCTCACATTAAGGACACATTTATTCTCTTTTTAAGTAGTTTTTACAATGTTGCATATATAAGTATACCTTACAGATGGAGACCTCTCCAATAGCATTGCTAATCGAGAGAGAGGCCACCATTTAGACTAGGGTTCAAGCTAGCTGGCTCGCCCACGGAGTTTTTTTATAACGGCACTCGCAGGGAATCAAACCCCGACCGCATTGATGCGCGGTAAGTGATCTAGCCATTGGACCACGCGCCTCTCAAACATTAATAGAGCTTAGAATTGATCAAGGTTTAAGAACAACATTAGCTGATTAGCTTTAATGTTTTTGAAACAAGAATAAAACATGATGTAAAGACAAACATACTGTCCATATCCAGAGCTGCCAAATTCAATGTAACCACGCATTCTTCGAGCTTCACTTTCACTGACTTCCCTGAACCTTAAACACGTGCTAGCCTCCCATGCTTTGATACCGTCTTCGATAGCTGTCTCGTGACATTTGCGTGAATCATCGAACAATGAAAGAAACCAATGCTTGACACGCCCTCCAACACTGCATTCTAAAAAACAACAGCCAATAAAATATTTGTTAAAAATTTGGAATTCACCTTTTTTCAAAACAAGCATGCAATGTATCTTTATGTGTCATTTTAATAAAACGCAACCCTACGAAAGTGGCAAGGTCTTCAAAGCTGCATTTAAAAGAAGCCAGTAATTAAAATATTATATTTGACCTTCCAAGCGATTTGGAGTACATAGATTTTGACCGGTGAAGGATCGTTACTATTTTTGAAAGGTCAAAATGCGATGTTAAGTGGTTGAAATAAAAATGGAACGGTCATTTGACCGGTCTATCATATATCACACCGGTCATTTGACTGGTCAATTGTATTATCACACCAGTCATTTTGACCGGTCATTTAATTCGTTTGACCGGTCAACCACTGGTCAAATGCATCGGTTCTTGACCACAAATTGCTTGGAAGGTCACATATATTTCAAAAGTCATTTAAACATGCATACCGTTTTATTTTATTAAAATACCCTTCTCTTTTCTAACTGGTCCCTAACATATACACTTTTACATTAACTCTTTTGATATAATGATATTGTGAGGAAGTCTTGAAGAATTGAGAGGCTGTTGGGTCAAAAGCGAAAACGGAAAATTGCAACACATACTTGCACTTTTACTCATAACATACGGAATGGCTCTCGGTTCCGGCCATCTAGCAATATTACTCGCAACAAATCCAGCCGGAATAGCACATGGTCCTGCGCTTGGATCACATTCTGAGAATCTCTTATCCTGGTCATCTGGTTGGCTGATGTCTTCACCGCGAAGTGCTCTCTTGACGGTCCGCTCTCGCATTAACATGTCTGACTGGAACATCAAGGCATTTTCAAGTTCTAAATAAATTTGGTCATAAATGTGGATAATTCTTTTGAATTATACGGCATGCACCAAATATGTGTTTACACATACCAAAACATAAAATTTAAGCATATATATAAGCTGAACGCCTTATTCAAACTTCGATGCATCAACATATTATGTTGAGTTTGGACAATTTTCCAAACAAATATGAAGATGAAAGGAAGTATTGTATTAACCTCATATATGTTAAATTTGGACAATTTTCCAAAGAGATATCAAGATAGTATTGTATAACCTTGTTTCAAAAATTGACACTTTTAATTTTTGCATCCGGTATGTAATCGAAGATGCAGGGGCGGATGCAGAATTTCATTTTACCACTGCTCAAGTCTAAAAATGATCTATTTTCTTCGTTGGTGACATATATATGACAATAATATGACATATCACAATAGATTTTACCCCTGCTTAGGTTTGGATCCGCCTATTTCATCACCTTTTCACAAATCCCTTGTAACACAAACTGTACCACAGGGGATTTGATAATATTTTAAAGCCGTGGCCGATAAGGATTACGTATACAAATAAACTAAAATGCATAAGTCACAAAAATAGTACCGAAATATGATAAATTAAAATTTCAAACTAGAGTATGCTGAATAGCAAAGTTTTGATATTTCACGATAACTGATGACTTGTAAAAACGTTTGTTCGAAAAATATTTTGGCAATAAAATATATTTATTTTGCTTAATTCTAAACTTTGTACTATTTTTTGTGATTGAATAGGCCGTATAGAATGGGTCGTATAGAATGAATGATTAATTCTAAACAAAAGATCTTACTTTGAGTTGCATAATCTCCAACATCCCCTCCAACTCCTACAGTTACATCAACCGGCTTTGCTCTTATGGTGATAATTATACTCATCAAAATATAAGCCAGGTGTAAACTCTTCATGGCTATACTGAGTTTAGCCAACGATATAGAAAGAGATAGATAGAGAACTCATTGAAATACTCCGTGTTACCTACTTGACCTTTCGATCATT
>JAUKWF010000856.1:0-10530 GCA_032356525.1 Eutonina indicans
AAATTCAGAAAAAAAGTTATACAACAAAAACCTATAGGGGGGACCAAATGGTCCCCCCCCAGCACGAATAGGGTTAAAGTGCAGTCATTGAGATAAATGAAAGAGCAAAATAAAAGAGAAACCTTAAGGGAGCTGCGAAGCTGATTTTGACTTGTAAATAGAGCCTAAAATAAAATGTAAACAACGGGACCCATCTATAGGAGGATATATAACTTCAGATGTTAGAAATATAAATTATGCATGATCCTTTTCCGCGGATCGGCGAAATTTCCCCGATAACTAAAAGCTCCCGATTTTCCCTTCAATTTCTCTGCACAACATTGCTGGGAAAGCCCTTTTGACGATCTAGAAATGTCCTTAATTTAGAAAATTTTCGGTAATACTTTAACGAGAAAATCATGATTTTCTTTCTATTTCGCAGATTTTATGAGCTGTCGGGGATCATGTATGAAAAATGAATTTAATAATAAGTAGACCAAGAAACTATCGGTAAATACTCTTGATGAACTAAAATTTACATACTTGATTTATTTTTTTGTAAAGGGAAAAGAAAGAGCCCGAAGATGGAGAGCCGGAGAATTTTCTTGCTGCTGTCGACTCCTCCACAGATATGGGAATATTGAAATTCCAACCTCAGAAAGTCGAGTTGAAAGATTTGCGCGCGAAACCAGAGGGTGGAGAGAATCCTAACAAATTGATTTCGTCATTAACAGAAGCTGAAATCAAAGAGGTATTTTTGGGTGGAATTTTCTTCCAATACATATCAATTAACAGCTGTTTGCGAGTGGTATTAGTATCTCAATGTTGTGTTTCTCATTAGATTTATGGTGCATGTAAATTGTACATTAAAGTTGAATTTATGAACCCTCTTTTGATTTTTATCAATTTATTATGGTTCAGACATCGTTAGGGCTAAATTTTTATAAATTGTAGACAACTTATAGCTGTATTGAAATATATATTATCTATAAACCTTAGCGACCTTTATATTTAAACGTGTATTGTATTTTTAGACAATGTTACGGCAACGACGAAGCAAGTCAGCAGAACTCCTCTTGAAAGAACTCCAAAATAAGGAGCGAGAAAATACGCGAGAATTCAGCAAAAAGGTACGTTGGGTTAGGGTCTTTATTCGAATAAATAATCTAATGTAATGATGTAATGTTGTATATATAGTGGATAGTCCAGATAACCGAGACCACATTATAGTGATGTAATTGTTTTCACTGGGGGCCACTCATCCTGTGAAACACCTACGAGGAGGCTTACAGATTTAGCAGTGATTAGCGATTTTTACCACTGAAAGCCTCAAGGTGGCGTTGAACTGGGAACCCTTGGATTCTTAGTCCAGCTCCTTAACCACTCGGCCACGGATCCACCAACAACTCATATAACATAAACTAACATAATAAATCGCCGGAATCCAGCTGGTTGTACGATTTATGATCATCGATAGTAATTTTAGGACTGGGTATCCACTATAATCAATAATAATTTTTAACCAATCAAAAATATCACAAAGAAGGAACAATAGAACCAGACAAAGATGCAGTTGCAATCTTACGGACACGTGTCTAAAAGCCTCAAAAATTCCACCAGGTGGACTCGATTACACGTACCTGAAAATCTACTTTTTCAACCTGAACGTTGCGTATTATAACTTTAGCAGCTAGGGATGTCTACTGATAATGTTCTTATTTGCATGTAGAATATATATAAAACTAGCAACAAAAAAATATCTTTGTGTCGAATATACTGAGAAGCCCATTTTGGTTGGCCATGTATAAAACATTCTGTCAATTGTATTTGAAATATGACATTATTAACACAAAACATTTGTACTATCCCACTACGATAAACTTCAAAAGAAACGAAAGAAAAAAGCTCCAGATAAAAGGAAATTTGTGCTTAAAGAGACGCCCGTTTTTTTTTAACCATATGATAATTTTACCATGTGATAATTTTTATACAAGATTTCTTTTTAACGATAATTTATATAACAGCTAATCTGATTTGTGCTATTTGAGAGTCTATTATTTAGTAGAGAATACTTTTCTATTTGTAGCTGAACCACGCGGTTGCGGTTGGTTACGCCCGCCACCTTGTTGGGTGGCTTTTCGCAAGTTGGCCTTTGTCCGAAGGAATCGTGTCCGAAATGCTGGACAATATCAACCCCCACAGCATAGTTGGATTACTAGATCTAATACAGAGTGGAGAGAGCAAAGACCAATTCCAAAAGGTTTGTTTTTTTTTCTAGACATTTTCGGTTAAAAGTTCGTCTAGCTTTTTCGTGGTCGGTTGTCGTTTGTTGTCGGTTATAATTTTTCGTCGGTTGAAAGTGTCGTAATTTTTTAAAATGTAAATTGTACGGTACCGTATTGCATCAAAACTCGTTGTTTATTTTACTACAGTGAACTCTCTCTAAAGCGGACACCGTCGGTGAAAAAACAAATTTAACCTAAGTTTTATCTATCCGTTCCAAGAACAATGTCCGTCTTATGGAGCTGTCCGCTTTAGATGGGATTCTGCTGTATAACTTTTCACGAAAGATGATCTTTTTTTTAACAAAAACACCGTCGGTGCAAAAAAATAATTTCCGCTGCATAGATATTTTTTATAAGGGTTTAACCTAAGTTTTATCTATCCTTTCCAAGTACACTGTCCGTTTTATGGAGCTGTCCGCTTTAGACAGGATTCCACTGTAAAACTTTTCACAAAATATTTTTTTTACACAGGATCTATCTATTCCCAAAAATCCTACCCTACTTATTGCTGAGTTTTTACCCAGGATAGCCTCTTCAGTTTTCAAGTATAATATCCGTTTGCTGAATAAGCAGTGCCGTTGCCAATGTAAGCCTTCTTTGAGATGAATTCGTGGATTCATGGATTCCTTAAAAAATACTTAAAAACGAGCATGATATGATATTTTGACTGATTTTCTTTACGTTCATGCGTTTTTTCAGCAATCCAGAGACTAGGATTTTTTAAAGTCTTTTTGTGGAAAACGAATAAATTCCATTTGGTGTAAACCAGGCAGGAAATTAACCAATAGAGATAGGCAAGGTCCCTAAAATTACACTACCACCGCTTTATTGAACAATGACAGCCACTTGAATTAAAAACAAATATTCATTATTTCATTTCATTTCATATTTTTTCCTTTTTAAGGTTGTTCACAACTTCATCCGATGCTGTACAAAGCCACTTGTTCAGCCACTAGCCTTGTCAGCTGTCCAATGTATGGGTGATGCCAGGCTAGCGTCGGAAACACGCGAATCGGAGCACAAATACAAAAACAATTCGAAAGTCGAGGTGAGATGTTGCTGTTAATCGTAACGTATTGACGAGTTTTAAAATATTGTAAAATCGTAAAATCTGAGGCTTGAATAGGTTTATGATATGATTGCGATTTTTTTACACTTGGGCCATCATGATTAATACTGTGTAAGCTTACTGCAAATGTAAAGTCTTAAATATACTGGTTATGGTAAGTTTTTATGATAAATTATATGTTTTTACTTACTGACATAAATTTAAATATTTTTGTGATTTCACTTTTATTTTAGGACAAAGTTCACATTTCAGGAGCAACCAGTTTGTTTATCAAATTCGATGACAGGTATTGTTTTAGCAAGTCGTATTTTTGTCGAAGTTTTGTTGAAACAAAAGCATGTCTAGACCATGGATTGAATTTGTTCAACTCCTCTGCAGACTAACCTATACAATAAGGAGTGTCGCAAAATCTTGAAACTGCAATTTAATTATTAAAGTGTCATGGTCCTTAAATAAGGTACTGCGATTTAATTAACGGTGTCATGATCCTCGGTTAAGATGTAATTCACCTTAAAAATATTGGTACTCCGAATGCCGGAATATGACAAAACCTTTGCACTCTTAAAGACACTGTTAAAGCTGAATTTCTTCAAGTTACTGCTGCTCGTACGAGCCTACTTTTTCCAAGCAGTGCAGGTTGTTTTTTGTTGAAATGCATGATCTATCTATTTTCTAATCATATATTCTCCAATACATTACCCGCTAAACACTTGACCACGTGTCTCCTTAAATTTTAAAACAATACATGTTTCTTCTTCTTTAGATGTTCGACAGAACACAATTGCGACGAACTGTTGATCTCGTCTTCGACAAACTTCTTACAAAACCGAAGGTTATTCAGTGGTTCTAATGGTTGGCATGATTTCGAAATGCCTGGTAAGTACCATTGTTAAAAGCTTCTTGAAAGCAAAGGTTCGTGAAATTTATCCCGCTAAATATTTTCATCCTTACGTCAATTCCAGAGCAATGTTAACATGACTAACCCAAGGAACTTATTTTGCTCCCTGATGCATGGATGCGCTTCTAGGTACATACCTAGGGCTTCAAGACCGTAAAAAAGGCTGTGACTAACGGGACACTCCAGATGGAATCGACGCTTATCTAACTAATACATAATAAATACTATATAGACTTCTTTTAACTTGAGCTGTATTATTTCGAACCAAAGTTTTTTGATTCTTTGGAGTAAGATCTCTCACAGTTTGTGCTGTTTAACTTTAACATCCGTTAATTCAGACAACATTTTTGGTTCCTTGGCTTGTTTGAATTCCTTTTCTGGGTTTCTCCTAGAAAATCATCGCTTAACAAAAAATATTGTTCAATTATCGGCCTTTTTTTGGTCATGCTATAGGAACTGACGTTTCATGTTTTTCTGTATAATTTCTGTTGGTTGGTATAGAAATGTACACGTCCTTCCATTTCATCGCAATCAGCAGGTTCGATTTCTTTCTGTACCAACCTTGTAAATAGGAATTCAATATGTAAAAGCTTTTACATTATACAGTGTACTCTATCTCGAGTACCATTTTATCTTGAACTTCTCTCTGTTTCGAACAAACAGCTTGAACATTTTTGTACTCTCCTAAAAAAAGCTAGTTACCATATTCATTTTTAAATTTTCTATAGGAGACACAGTATACTATCGTTTCACGTCGGACAGCAGTAATACGGACTGGGGATGGAGGTTTACGGTGACTGGTGGTCAACTGGGAAGGTATAGCCATGTGTTTAAGCATTATTGGTTTTTAGTTGTTTTGTTTTTTTTGCAGGGGTAGATATATAAACAGTGGAATCTTTTTATCTCACTTTATCTCGATCTCGCAAGGGACAAACTTATCTGTTGGAAATAGAGAAAGTTCGAGATAAAGAAATTTAAAAACCTGAGAGAGTAGACAACTGCTCAAGTTTTTTGTTCGAGATAGAGAGAAGTTGAAGTGCGCGGGATATTTACATGGGCATTTATATTTCTTTAAATGAAAATGTTTTTAGCTCAGCTTCCACAATGTTTGTAAACTAGAGAGAGATGAAAATAGAAGATTTCCTTGCATTTTTTCGTTATACTATATGTCATGGATTTCTTTTTGTTTTAGGTTTGAAACTGGTTGTAGTATATTGAGTGCATTACTTGCGCAAGATCTCCAGTTTGCAAGGTAGGTACTACTGTAAAAGAGGCTCTGCTAATTTTCAGTAAACTTTTCATTTACCATCACTAGATTTTTTTTAAAACAAGATCCTCAAGTGAATTTTAGGATTTGGTTGTCATGACAAATTCGCATATGGAAAAAGGGTTACACTAGAAACTAGCAATGTCGGGGAAATTGTATAAGCACCTGACATATATCATATATCATTTTCAATATACAGGCCCATAGTCCCTAATATTCATATCTGTTGGTACGGAGACTTTGATAAAACTATGATTTAATATGGCTGTCGAAACCAGGAAGGTCTCTAGAGTTTATTCAAGTAACAATTCCTGCACACTAAAAATAGAAACTGATTTCCGTTAGAAAGTTTGAGAAATGAGACAAAAAAAGCAAATTCAGTTAACAAACTTAACTTTCGTACGGAAAACTTTTTTGCAGGAATTTTTAGTTAGATATAGTGCTAACAAACGGTGTACTCTTTATAATTTAAATGTTCCACCCCTTTCCCTTCAGGAGACTACCCTTGAAACAACTCTGGTCATGGCTGATAGTTGTAGCGTGCGACCAAGTTGGACAACAACGTCTGATGGCAACTGGTCTTCTACTTCGGATACTTCAAATTGCTTCTGGGTAAGAAGAAGTCATTGATAATATCTTGATTCATTGTCACCTATGTACGTGGCGGACGGACTCAGGGGTGTAGCAATAAAACTCAGTGGCGGATCCAGAGGTTCGCAAGGTTCGCAGCTGCGAACGTTCAAAAATAGAAAATAGATCTTTTTCTGTATCATAACAGTGAAAATCCAACTATTTTGACGATTTCGTTGTTCGATTTTGATGATTTTCAAGTTTTGCGAACCCTCAGTTTTTGACTGGATCCGCCTCTGAAACTCATAAATAAAACTCATTAACTCTCACAAAAACTAACTACTGACTAGTTAATAACTTTTAAATTACTGCTTCTGCAGTTTATATAAATAACTTTATGGAAGATATTATTTAATAATCAGCAGCTGTAAAAATAAACCTAGAAATAGGTCAACATTTATTATATGTATCTATGATCAAAAGATCTTGAATACACAAGAAAAGTAATAATTTTTAGAAAAAACACAATCTTTTTTAAGCAATACATGTTTCGATATAACTTTATATCATCGTCAGTTGACTACAAATACAAACTTTAGCAATATTTATCTATGATCAAGAATAATCAAATTATGCACTACTTTTCGACTAATCAACAATAAACTAACTTAGTTGTGATTCTCTTTTACAAAATAAAAGGTGTTTGATCTAGTGTTTTATATATGGATTTTGGTCAGTATCCCACTGACTGTTTATTCATTTGTACTGGGAAAGACAAAGCGCATTACAGATTAACAAACAGTCAATATCCTGTTTATTACCTGGTCCTGATTTTATCTTATTCTATTTTATTGTGCTTTCTTTTGTTTACATTTCTAAACAGTCAGTACGGGTTTCTAAACAGTCAGTACGGGTTTGTACAAATGTCCTCAAAATTTCCCGCGAAAAAATCTAAACCGATCAAAAGGGCGGATTTACCCGTACAGTCACTTTTAAAAATGGTGTCAAGGTAGTAAAGGAGTATTATGAACTGCAATGCAGTATACTGTGTACATCGAACGCCCATGGGAACAAACTTTCATTCCAATGATAAGGGAGTTCGAATTATAGAGTTTTATTCTAGTCTTTCTTATACAATTTGTGTTGCTTACTTAATTACAGGGATCCATCGTTGTTTGGCGAAGACACTGAACCGGCTACCGAGAAGAACCATTTGAATTTGAGCTTGCTACGCCCTTTGTGGTCACTCTACACCAGCTCCATAGAATCTGATACAGGTACTACTAGTAATCATTCTTCCCAGCGGTCATGCAACAATCATTCAACGTTGAATTGACGTCCAATGGACGTTGATTGAGCGTTAAAATGACGTCATTTCTCTGAAAAATCTACTATTGGAAATCTTCTACTGATGTAACGCTCCAGTGAATTTCTGGGCTACCTTGGTACTATTCGATAAAATGGGCTCGATCATCTGGATAGTATTTCCAATCTCGCGATATCGCATATTTTGCACGTTCACCGTTTACATTTTCAAAAGAAGGCCATATCAATAATATGTTCCATAAAGTATGTAAGGTATGAAGGTGTACAAGGAGAAAGGGGATGCTTGAAATTCTTCAGATTTCCACGTGCGTTCTTTGGCCCAGGGTGGAAAACATGCTCTTTTGCAACCAAAAGGGCTGGAAAAATTGGAATTTTATTTTTACAATACAAATTTAGAATTTTATCGGTTTTATGTTTAGGTTTTATTAGACTCAGGCTGGAATTCAGTACCATTTCATGTAATATAGGGCTGGAGTTGAGCACCATTTCAACCATTTCGGGCTGGAAAAGAATGTAATGATGCTGAAAAAGAATGTAAATTTGTTTAAAGTTTGTTAGCCTCCTGCTTCACCTCTCTGCTTATTATAAAATTGGCAGATGTCAGCATCAATTACTATTTAATGTTTTTCAGGAACGAGTCTCGCTCTTATTTCGCCGGTTATTCGTGGCTTATCAGAACTTTTCCTTGTTGTGGAAAATATTGCACAGGTAAACTAAATACGATTTTCATTATTTATTATGGTGTTGTATTTGTTTATAAAGGTTACAGGTAACGTTTAAGATATTCATTATAGACACTGAGACTTCTTAATTTATGTCAATATTTAATGTAATATAATCTAATGTTCTATATTTATAGTGGCCGGTCCAGATAACCCAGACTAAATTATAGTGCTGTAATTGTTTGCACTGGAGGCCACTCATCCCGTGAAACACCTACGAGGAGCCTTATAAAATTAACAGTGATTAGCGATTTTCACAACCGAAAGCCTCGAGGTGTCGTTGAACTGGGAACCCTTGGATTGTCAGTCCAGCTCCTTAACCACTCGGTCACGGATCCGTGTAGTGTATTTATTCTTTTCGTTCTAAGGATTGGGGTATCGCTGACGACCTAGTGGCTGGCTTGGCTACCGACAAAAAGTTGAAGAATTGTTTCACCAAGGTTAGTTAATCAAATATGGTAGACGTCCTTTTTACAACTTTTATTTTGAAGACAGTCAGTGGAATCTCTCTATCTTGAACTTCTCGAAGCTTGGACACTTGCGTACATTCTAAGCTATTTTTATCTCTCTATCTCAAACTTTCTCTATCTCTATCCCTTGCGAGTTCGAGAAAGAGAGATTCCACTGTACTTACATGGGCCTTTCACTTCACTTTCTTCAAATTTATTTTTCAGGCAAATTCTTTAGTCCTTAAGAACACTTGGTGCCTTTACTTTCAACAATTACGTTTCGCATTTCTATGTCAGTGAAAATATTTAGGTTCTTTACTTCTTTTAATTTCTGAAAATTTAGGCAATCGTTCATAAAAATGTTCTTTGAACTTTGATCTAGTATGCAAAAAGAAATAAAGGGTAGACATTAATTATTCTCCTACATTTATTTTCACGTAGGCTGTTCCGGCACGCCATATACTAATTATGTTACATTTATAAATATTCCGGGGGTCAATTCTGGCATACAATTTATCTTCAATACACGGTTTTAAAATAATTCAGAAAATGAATTCAAACTTTTGGTAAACATCGTTTAATTATACTGGCTTCATTTGTTTATTTACATGAGCAATTCTTAATCGTGAAAGATCGTTATATCCATCCTTATAGAGTATATTATATTTATTAAATTTATTCGCCATAGTTTTATTTGAGTAAAAAATAACACAATTTGTTTATATTATATTTATTTATATTTGATTTGTTTTATATGTTTAGATTGTTTCCAACATTGCAGCCATTGGTTTGGCAATTGGAATACCTAACAAAGCTATAGATATGATACAAAAGGCGAAACAAAACCCGCCCTCTCCAACGCCCACCACTGATTCAAAGGTAAGGTGTTGCCTGGATGGATACAGGATTTTATTGTACCTGGGATTTAATCTGAAAGTTTGAGATATATTTTCCTTTGCGAAAACATAAATATGGTGATAGCAAGAACCGGAGGCTTGATCCGCTCTTGGGTCTTTTAAGTAAAGCAATAGAGATGATACAAAAGGGCGAAACAAAACCCGCCCTCTCCAACGTCCACCACTGAACCAAATTTAAGAGTGTTAGAAAGAAGAATAGAAATGAGGGATAATTTGTTTTCAAATTTATTTGATAAGCATCGCATTATAAACTGGCAATTGTGGTGGTGTTCCACATTCCAAATGGTGCTCTGTGTTTGAATTTTCTGTTCATTGCTTAATTATTGATTTTTTTTATCTTTCACAGGCAGAGAAAGGATCAGGAAAGAAGTAAGTTTATTTTTTTTTTGTCTTTTATTTAGCCCTTTATAACCCAAGGAGTGTTTAAGGGAAATTGACACCCTTTGGACTATTTGCTGATATTACACCGTTTCCTGGGTGCATTAATCGTTGATCTTCTAAATCACCCAGAAGCTCTTTTATCTGCGTTGCTCGAAATTTTGTAATTAATTTCTCTTCTTCTTTTTCTCTTTCCCAACTGTAAATGTTATATGGTTGATTGAAATTTTGACTGAAGTCTTTTAGGCGATTGTAATTTCTCCCTGGGACAATCAAATGTAACTTGTGACGTTCGATCAATCGAATGTTTTTTAAAATGCACAAAGATATTGACGGTGTGAATAACTAGGAATCACATGCTTGATTTCGTGAAACTATGAGATAAATTTCCTTCGCTCAATTTTTAGATTATAGAAAATTGAAAAAGCGTAACAGAAAATAAATATTATTATTATTAAGAAATACAAAATTCACAGGCAAAAATGCCTCTACGAATCGCTATTTACAAATTAGAATAAATATGACATCGTTTTTATATTGTACAGTGGAATCTCTCTATCTCGACTACTTTAAAGGAAGAAACCTTCGCGGAAGAAAGTAAAATCCCGTGAAAAATGCGGAATGTCTTCATTCGCGAAAGTTAATTCCCGCGAAATATAGTCAATTGGGC
>JAUKWF010000858.1:0-10523 GCA_032356525.1 Eutonina indicans
AATTCAATTGAGAATGGCCTTCATTATAAAGATAGGTATCAATATCGGTCAAATTTTGATTTATTCAACAACGCCATAAATAGGGTAGATATTCAGAGTTGCCACTAGCGTTTATTTTTGCGCACGCGTGATCATCTGCGTGGGCATAGGTACTTATTCCAAAGAAGGTCAAACTTATTAAAATAGCGATTAAATTTTTCATGGTAAACCCTTATTACAACATGATTAAATTGAAGTATAGCCGAAGTTTTGTTAACTTTCTAAAACACTAAAGAATTGGTCAGCACTTAATATTGAATTAAAAAAATGAAATTCAAATATACAAACCTTAAAACCGTTACCTTTATACAACACTTTATCGTTTTTATTAAGCTGCTCATCAAAATTAACTTATCTTTACATCCAAACTCAATTTCTGATTGAAATAGAATTCTCCCTTACCTCCCCCCCCCCCAAAAAAAAAAAAATATCCTTAGAAAGCCAAACGCTGGGCAATAAAAAACCCGCTACAGCGGGTTTTTTTTAACAAGTAAGCGCTAATCTGTTGCCGCTTTTTTCTCTTGCTCGTAAATCAGAATCGGTTTATTTTTACCTTCAATAACACCGTCATCAATCACGACTTTACTGACATTGTCTGTCGATGGTAATTCGTACATGATATCCAGCAAAGATGCTTCCAAAATCGAGCGTAAGCCACGGGCACCCGTTTTTCGTTCTAGAGCATGCTCAGCCACAGCTTCTAATGCTTCATCACGGAAATCAATTTCAGCACCTTCTAACTCAAATAATTTTTCATACTGACGCACTAAGCTATTTTTAGGCACCGTTAGAATTTGAATCAACGCTTCTTTATCCAGCTCAGCAAGTGTGGCTATCATCGGTAAACGCCCAACAAACTCAGGAATTAGACCAAATTTAACCAAATCTTCAGCTTCAATATTAAGCAAAGTTTCAGTAATAGAGCGAGAATCGTCTTTACTCTTAACTGTTGCATTAAAACCAATAGAGCTCTTTTCCGATCGATCACTAATAATCTTTTCTAACCCAGCAAAGGCACCACCACAGATGAAGAGGATGTTAGACGTATCCACTTGCAGAAATTCTTGTTGTGGATGTTTCCGTCCCCCTTGAGGGGGTACAGAGGCAACGGTTCCTTCAATTAACTTCAGTAGTGCTTGCTGCACCCCTTCACCCGAGACATCACGAGTAATAGAAGGGTTATCAGATTTACGCGAAATTTTATCAATTTCATCAATATAAACAATACCACGTTCCGCTTTTTCAACATCGTAATCACACTTTTGCAATAACTTCTGCACGATGTTTTCGACATCTTCACCAACATAGCCAGCTTCTGTCAAAGTCGTCGCATCTGCAATGGTAAAAGGTACATTCAGCATCCGCGCAAGTGTTTGTGCAAGTAGCGTTTTACCACTACCCGTTGGGCCAATTAGCAAAATGTTACTTTTACTTAATTCAACACTGTCAGCCTCTTTTGCACCCGACTGAAAACGCAAACGTTTATAGTGATTATAAACCGCTACAGACAGTACTTTTTTAGCACGATCTTGACCAATCACATAATCATCAAGCTTAATACGTACTTCTTGAGGTGTAGGCAAATGATCTGATTCTTCTGCCGTCACTTCAGTATTGCTAATTTCTTCACGAATAATGTCATTACATAGATCGACACATTCATCACAAATGAAAACAGAGGGACCTGCAATCAATTTTTTAACTTCGTCCTGATTTTTTCCACAAAAAGAGCAGATTAGCTTACCGCCCCCTTTTCCTTTTTCGTCGATATCATCGCTCATTCGACTTCCTCATTTTAACAGTGCTATATCAATAACATTTGACGCTATCGGGCCTTATAGCAATAGGCCCTGCTGTATTTACTCGCTCAATACATCGTAATAAAGCGCTATACCAAAGTATACAACAAGTTTAACATTAAAACCGCCGCTACAAATGAAAGAGGATTATTCCTCTGCTACCGGTCTCTTCACTATAACTTCATCAATTAAACCGTAATCAGCCGCCGCTTGTGCTTCCATGAAATTATCACGATCGGTATCCAGTTTAATGGTATCAATATCTTGACCGGTATGCTCAGCCATCAAGTTATTCAACTTTTCTCTGATCGTTAGAATTTCTTTGGTATGAATTTCAATATCTGTAGCTTGGCCTTGGTATCCGCCTAAAGGCTGATGAATCATCACTCGGGCATTTGGTAACGCAAAACGCTTACCTTTTGCACCTGCAGTCAACAAAAACGCCCCCATACTCGCCGCTTGACCTAGGCAAATAGTACTGACATCTGGCTTAATAAACTGCATTGTATCGTAAATTGACAATCCAGCCGTCACAGAGCCACCCGGAGAGTTAATGTACAAGTGGATATCTTTATCCGGGTTTTCAGCTTCTAAAAACAGCATCTGCGCAACAATAAGATTGGCCATATGATCTTCAACTTGGCCCACCATAAAAATAACGCGTTCTTTCAGCAAACGGGAATATATGTCGTAAGAACGCTCCCCTCTCGCAGTCTGCTCAACAACCATAGGTACTAATGCCGCACTAGTATCAATGCTAGAACCGCTTTGATAATTTCCTGACATGCAAATTCTCCTTTACCTGATAAAACGAAAAAACGATAGTCGGTTTTCACCTACTATCGTTTTTGTAAAATACACGTAAATCACTGCACATATAAGTGCTGTTATTTACTCTTCTTCGCTAGTTTCTTCTTCTGCTTGAGGCTGTGCCGCAGGTTTGATCGCCTCTTCATAACTAACGCTAGTTTCATTAACTTTAGCAGAGCTCAACAATTGATCAATTACTTGATCTTCGATAACAAGGCTCTTCACTTGATTCAACATATCTTCACTGCTGTAGTAGTAATCAATTACTTCTTGAGCATCTTGGTATGTTTGAGCAAGTTCTTCAATCGTGCTACGTACGCGATCATCATCAACTTTAATGTCATTGCTCTTGATGATTTCTTGTACTAATAGGCCAACAGATACACGGCGCTTTGCCTGATCTGTGAACATTTCTTTTGGAAGAATATTGAAATCTAAGTTTGCACCTTCACCACCGTACTGCTGTACAGCTTGCTTACGCAAATTATCAATTTCGTTATCAACCAAAGATGTCGGTACTTCGATCTCATTTGTCTCAACAAGCTTAGCAAAGACTTGATCTTTCAATTTGCCTTTAAGCGCCTGTGTCATTTCACGGCTCATGTTCTTTTCAACATCAGTCTTGAAACTTTCAAGATCGGCTGAATCCATACCGAACTTAACGAAGAATTCAGTCGTTAGCTCTGGAAGGTTAGCTTCAGAAACAGTCGTCACTGTTGCTTTAAAGACAGCGTCTTTACCTTTCAAGTTTTCAGCTTGGTAATCGTCTGGGAAAGTAACGTTGATTTCAACATCATCTGACGCTTTCGCACCAACTACACCTTCTTCGAAGCCAGGAATCATAGACTTAGAGCCTAAGATAACTTCTACCGCTTCGCCTTTGCCGCCTTCAAATGCTTCACCATCGATGAAACCGTCAAAGTCCATGACAACTTTGTCGCCATCAGCTGCTGCACGCTCAACATTCGTCCACTCAGCTTGTTGCTTGCGAAGTGTCTCAACCATTTGATCAACATCATCAGCTGTAATTTCAGCTGTTGTCTTTTCAATTTCAACCGCAGAGAAATCTGCAAGTTCAATCTCAGGGTATACTTCGAAAGTCGCAACAAACTCAACGTCTTTGCCCGCTTCGTCTGTTTTCATCTCAATATTTGGGCCACCAGCTGGCATCAGCTTTTCTTGCTGTACCGCTTCATAGAAGCTCTGCTGTAATACTTCCCCTAGCACTTCTTGGCGAATGCCAGCTCCGTAACGCTGCTGAACAACCTTAAGAGGCACCTTACCTGGACGAAAGCCGTCTAGGCGCACAGTTCGAGCCGTTTGTTGTACTTTTTTCACAACATCGCTATCAATACGATCCGCCGGGATAGTAATGGTCATTTGACGCTCTAAGGCGGATTTCGTTTCAACTGAAACTTGCATGGAATTCCTCACAAATAAATACTTAGTGTTCATCCTAGGCATTTAATACCCCTCATGGGTAAAGCCTAGATACAAAGTGTCGCCATTACCTAAGTGTTATATGTATTACACTCAAATCGGCAAAATTTTTAAAGGCGGGAATTTTCCGCCACTTAGCTAAAATAGTCAAGAAATAACGCTATCTATACACAGATAAATCAGAAAAATAATACAAAAGAATAGAGAAACTATATAAATGAAAGAGAAATTAATAATAACGATGAGGATTTTTGAGAATATTAAGAATGGGGTGGACGATGGGGCTTGAACCCACGACCGCCGGAATCACAATCCGGAGCTCTACCAACTGAGCTACGCCCACCACAGCAAGACATATAAATGGTGCGGGAAGAGAGACTCGAACTCTCACACCTTACGGCACCAGAACCTAAATCTGGCGTGTCTACCAATTCCACCACTCCCGCGTGGTCATAATAAAGCCTATGTAAACTTTATCATCGTGTTTGATTTTTTATACTGTTCAAACCCAGTAAATGGTGCGGGAAGAGAGACTCGAACTCTCACACCTTACGGCACCAGAACCTAAATCTAGAAAACCTTACCCTTACCTTGCTAACTAGTTGATAACGTTACGCTTTAACTTCGCGCTCACCTTGAAAGCGCGGCTATTATGAACGAAGTCAGAGTGCGTTGTCAAAGTGTTTTTCATATTTTTTATTAAAGTTACCTCCTTACTTAAATTCTAAGCTACATGAAAGTCATTCATGTTTACGCTAAGCCTTTATTCTAATTGTATAATTTAGACACAGAAGGAATTGTCAGAGTGCCAAAGTCAATGTCATTGATGTTACTTATTGTACCTTAAGTTCTGCTCGTTTCCTATTCAAGGCTTCTGTAGCACTGGCAAGCATACCTACGTGGAACTGGATATATTTCATAGTAGTCTCTATTCTTTTGTGTCCAAGCATCTCCTTGATAGTGACGATGTCTACTCCTGATTGTATCAACCTAGTTGCACAAGTATGTCGTGTTACGTAAGGAATAAAATCTAATTCCATATTTCCTGTAGCCAGCCGCACCTTGTCCCACGTACCTCTCAGCCCATCTTTAGTACAATATGGGAATACTCTTAAATTTAATGGGTGTGCTTCTTGTTGCCTCTTTAACACTTTGACAGCCAAGTCTGTCAATGCCACTCGACGAGCACTTTTAGTCTTTGTGTCGGTTGCCCAGAGCTGTATTAACTTATTCTCTAGGTCTACATCATGCCACTTTAAGTACATTGCCTCCTTCGTACGGCTGCCTGTCTCTATAAGAAAGGTGAATAGGTTTGCATACTCTATACGTCCTATCTGCACCATTATTTGCGTTATCAGTCTTTCCTCTTCATATGAGAAGAATCGCGTACGTCCTCCTATAGCTTTCCTGTGGGGTAATATAGGTAAAGTCCACTGTATTACCCCCATCTTCACACCTGTGTTGAGCATCGTTCTTACAGCAGACATGTAGCCACTAATAGTAGAGTTAGATTTCCCTGTATCCTCCATGCGTTCACATAACTCTAAAGCGTCCATTGCTGTTAAATCCTTTGCGAAGTTATCTCCTCCTAGATACTGACTAATCACCCTCTTAGCTTGCTTCTCTTGAGCATCACTGATGCATTCACGCCAACGGCTTCTTGACGTTAGATCATATAATTCTTGCCACGTGACGCCTTTAAGAGACGCAACGTTCGTTGTGTTTGTACTGCTATTAGCTACGGTTGTCATGTCAAGCTGGCCCCGCATGTAGAGGTCTAGGATATTCTCAGCTTCGTCCTTTATGGCTACTGTTACTCTAAGTCGTGGGTATGGTTGCTTTGACTTACTAACTAAGTAACCTGAACTAGTTTTCTTTATTGTCATAGTCATTCCTTACGTTAATTATGATATTGATTATATTTAAAAACGAGGGTTTACTCCTCGAATGCTATCTCCAAGCGTTTAACTAGAGACTTTAGCTTTTCGCTTGGTACGCGTATGACATTGCGGTGGTTTGTGGGGTCTGCCTGATCTTCAACAAGGCCAAAGCCACGCGCTCCATTCTTCTGTTCTGCTTTTAGTGTCGTTAGTATTCTTGCCGTCATGCTCATGTCTAAGTCAAGACGCATTGCACACTCACTTCCAGTGATGCCGCCCGTCTTAGCAACTTCAAGCGCAACCGACACTAAGTCCGCAGTGACAATTGTAGAGACATTTAAGTCCTTACGTATTGTTTGAAATTCTTTAAGTACTGCCTGTACTTTAGATAGATGTGCATTCTTCATAATGACTGCCTATTCAAGTTTATGTTATAGCTATCCACACTTGATTAAATAGTATTATGTGGGGCTTTCCTGATGTTACCCTGCCTTCCGTGTCAAGATACCAACTTATATTTGGCGAGTCTAACACACTTTCACTCGTAATGTTAACTATAAGGTCGGGGTGTAGTAATACTAATGCTTCTACTAATTTGGTTTGTTCCACCATGTACTCTCTCCTTTACTACATAAAAACTGTATAAATAACCAGTAATCCGAACTATACAGTAAACATTTCGAAAAGAGAATAGTACTTGAGGTCAGTTTTGTGAGCTTAAAGATGTCTGAATGTATCACTCAGCGCATTAAGTTTCTTCCTGTAACCAATTGTATTATAAAGGTTTGTGATAGTAATAACGCTACGTACTAAATAGCAGCTGTCAGTAGTCATTAGCGCTAAACCCTACAGTTTACGCGGGATGCGCTGAGCACTTAAAAAGTTGTAAAATAATGTAAATAATTTGAGGTGAAGCAAAAGCCTCAACATAGCGAGGCTTTGGTAACTAATAGATTAAGCTTTGATCCCTATCCACGTTTGGTCTTCAAAAGTAGCGACTAACTCGGCTGTGTCTGGGTATGTAGTTGCTAAGGTGACGCGAAGAAGCCAAGTGTAGTTTGTGGTGTCGTGTTGTTCGTAAGGATCGTAAGGGACGTTTTGTAGCGGTTGGATGCTTAGCTTGTCTGATAGTGACAAGAAGTCGTGGATGATGCTCGTTTGATTAATCATAATTAGTTACCTGTAACAGCCGTATGCAAAATGCGTTCAGTCTGTGGGTATTAATTAATTACGTAATTAATCTATGCTATTTTCATCTGACAGTCGATAAAGAAGCATATCTTCTAGCTTTTCTAACAGATGGCTTTGTTCCTTGCTGTAGCCAGGATTCGATTTGATCATTCCAATTAGTGCGTCAAGTTGGTCTGTTTCTAATTCTATCTCTACCATTTTCGGTGGTTCTAGTTCCGACAATTTTAGTATTAGTAGATCATAGACACCTTCAGGCATTTTTCTGTGCCCTTTGGATTTCTCATTCACACACCAATTATCCCAAGTACGTTTAGATACCTTAACCATTTCAGATGCTTGCTTGCGTGTCAGATCGTGGTCTTCGAGTAGCGCTCTTAGTTCATCAGGTGTTGGCGGTTTATATTTTTCTAGCTCAGACATATGTACCTTCAGTCTTTCGATTTACTTCATTGACGTATTATAGCCCTCCCTTTGGGGTGGTAGCTACTTAAATTAACCCTTACATAAAAAAGCCCCGACTTAGCGAGGTTTAGTGTTTGCAATGGAATACTGTATTTCCACTTAAGTGATCACGTAGGCTTTAAGTAACAGGCCAATAACACCAAGTACAACAGCCCAAAGTAACTTTTCGTGTACATCTAGTTTCGCTTCTATCTTTGCTAAACGGTTCGGTGTGTCCTGCTCTGCTATGGCGGCAGCTGTCGCCATATCTTCAGACACATTTGCATCTCTCAGCGCTTCGTATAGCTCTTTGTTTAATAATGACATACTCATAGATACCTCATGATGGTAGATTAATTGTAGCTGTATTTGGAAGTTAATGGAACTTAGGGTTAGATATGCAGTAATAAGCTGTGTGATAAATGTCGCGTACTGTGGCATAGCGCTTCCCTTTAAATAGGTACATGCTGTTTATCCTCTTCCAATAGTAGCGTTATGTCCTTGTGCGCTGTGAACTTACACTTGAATATACAAGCCTCATGATGTGACATAGGCGTTGCGTTTGTCTTAGTCCTACGTCCCTTATAAATTGAGATTACGTTATAACGACGACCCTCTTGTGACATGGTGCTTACTCCTTGTTACTTACTGCTAATTAGATTAATCAAGAGCCTCGTTGTGTGACGCTTTGAGAGCGTTAAGAGGCGCTTTGTTAAGCTAACTAGGTCAATTGATAAAGCCTCCGTTACTGGTAAATACACGCACATGGCGAACGCTAGATAACTTTTCGAGACGGAGCGCTAACAACCGCGCTTTTCTTCTGTTTTGAGGCTGTTTAAAGCGTATTGGGTGGATGAACGTGTAACGCTTCCAATTGTTAGGGTCTTGTTGTTTACGTTGTTTGTGACGCCAGCTGTCGCCTTCTAATATGACCTCTAACAGCGTTATGTCCTGTTTATCTGCGTTTTTCATTGTGTTAACTCCCTGTTACCAATTGTTATGAAAGTAAATGCCGTTAAATTCAGCAAAGTCATATGCTAAGTCACGTCCGAAGCGTTCCATGTCAAAGTAGTTACGCAAGTTCTCTGGCACTTCGCTCAGCATCCCTGTGCTCTCTGCGTACTCCTCGGCTAGCTCTTCGTCACTCTCAAATTCACCGTAATAAGCGTCCTCGATCTTATCTAGTGGTATGCCTAGCTAAACCGCTGCGTTCACTATGTCAACGCTGTGTTCCTCTATAGCGTCCTTGTAATCAAACACGGCTGAGTCTAGTGACCACTCGCTTACGTATTCGCTAGGTATCTCTTCGTAATCGCAAATGATGTATTCCTCGCATAGAGAGCCTGTTGAAGCTGTGAGAGCTTCTAGCCACTCAGTGCGCGCCTCGTCAAACTCTTGGTACGTGTTGTAGTCGTTAAGATCAAAGGTCTTAGGTAGTAGAGTACCGCCGTTATAATTACTTAATTCATAGAATGTAATATTCATGTGTGTATCCCTATCGTTATAGTTAGTTACTTAAAGACACGTTAAGCCCTGCCCTTAAGTAAGCGCCCTGTTGCCAAGGCGCTCTATAAGCTTGTTTGATCCAAATTGTTAAAGAGCGGTGAAGCGTTGTGTGCTTCGATGAGGTGAATTAAATAACATTCTTATTCTTAACGTCGACTGTGATAATGTAATTAATTTATAGATACACATTCATCTAACGATTTAATTCTTATAAAACAATAGGTTAATTAGTTAAATAAATTTACAATTAATGTTAAGAATGAGAATAATGGATACTGTTAATTATATTATGCAGCTATAAGAGGCTTGTTGTTACCTTAAGATGACTCTATGTAATGATGTCAGGTTACTAAGTAAGGACAGATGGTGGCGTGGTGTAACGTTTTGAAAACAACAGGAGAAGACACAGACAGATAGTAACAAACGTTACTAAACGAAAACAATAGGCAACTTATTAACACCACCAGCAGCATACAAATAGTAGTAATGTCACTCTACTCTGCCAATACGCTATGTAACCTATTGATTACTATAGGTAGCGACGAGATGTTGCATCTAGAGGCGTGGTGTTACATGGTGAAACGAGGGGTACGCGGGGGTAAGTGGGCGCGTCTGAAATCTAAATGACCTCACAGATTTTCTCTTCATTTCTTAATGACTTAACGTCACTTAATGTCTAAACTCAGCGTTCACTTTATAAGGAAGAATTGTATGGGATACTTTAGGTTACTTGGAGTTACGTTGGGTCTATTTACTACGGCTGCATCAGTAAATTCAGCCTCGACGCCAAAGAGCATATTGCCTTCACTAATACAATGCGTCCCTGAGCAGAGTATGTCTATTGATCTTCGTAAAGGGCTACATGTTTCTGCTTCTATGCCTTCCCTTTTTTCTTTTACCTATAATGTAGGTGGTCTTTATAGCTATAGAGAAGGAGGGATCGATGGGGGGATTTATAAGGTTTCCGTTGATGAGGATAGCCTCACTTTGACGAGCGGTAATACCTTGGCGTACTCAGTGTCGTTGAAAACACATAAATACATAGGGTCATACACGCACCACACTTCACCTTATACAGATGGGTATGTTTTTACTCGTATAGAGGAAGGGAAATGTAGAATTGAAGAGTAAAGTATACCTAGCCAATTTATCATATTGCTAATAATTATATATAAACGATAGAGACGCAGGTACAGCCTCTGCGCTACCATTATAACAGTAACGCAGGGTATCCTTAGCTATACTCTATGTATCGGGGAGTAGTCTTATACTATAGGAGTGGGTTATCAACCCTAGATTCCCACATTAACCGACACACTTGGCAATAGACTTGAGAGCCGGCTGGCCGTAGGCTAAAAGCTCTCACACAATGAACCAGGTGACCACATGGGTACACTTTACAGCCAGCTAACTCTGG
>JAUKWF010000859.1:0-10504 GCA_032356525.1 Eutonina indicans
ACCCTTGTCATGCCTGAATAGGTTTAAAATTGTCCGGAAGTTTTCCAGTAATTTCATGTCATCAGCTACCTGTCTAAGTAGGTACGGACTTGATTTTTCTTTTATTCGATAGAAAAGAAAGAGTCAAGCCAGACACTCTGGTTAGGTAGGTACCTACTATATTTTTAGAAAAACGAACAAAATGGCTGACTGAACTAACCAACAAAACATAAAATTGACGCTCGCTCCACTGATCACTAGACTGAGTGCTAATAATTTCAGGAGTACAGGCTGTTGACAATAGATGATAGAAAGTTTTAAAAGGATTCTGGGTAGGAAACACGCGCGATCAAGAACAATGTGAAACTTACCATTTGTAATTTGTACTGTATGGAAGTGGTTGACTGGTTATGGCTATACTCTTTTTTTTCTGTGATATTCGCTCGTTATGTCTTTATTAAGAACTTTTCCCATTGTAGTTTTCTTAAATAACTTTACCTACCTTGTCTCAAAAAATGGCGAAAGAAACAATATTTTGGGAGGGGGGGGGGATATGATATGTAAATTTTCAGGTTTTAAATTTTGTGATTTTCATCAGTCAGGGAAAGTATCTTAATTAAGACATATGGATACTGTGTCTTAATTAGGAGATATATATTGCCTCTAATTTGTGGACTCCTGAGACCAGATCCTACCTTTCCACCAAATTTGAATGAATTTGATTCGTAAATTATGTTGTTTTTTATCAGTCTCTGAAACTCAGGAACACTTGCTTGTAAAGTTCTGTCAAACAAAAATGGTAGATCAGGGCTGGAAATAAGGGGCGGTCAACGGTCAATGACCGCCTTGTTTTGCGTCTTGACCGCTCTAAATCAACATTGTGATCAACGTAACCGCCACTAAATTTTTACCCCCTTTCTGAAATAGAAAAAGCCAAACAAGATGAAAAAGTGTACTGAAGTTTTGAGGGATGTCCAAATTGTGTAGCAATTTTTTGATTTTGATGAAAAAGAAATACAAGTAATGAAGCACAACAACAATTTCGTTGAGTTTGAACATATTCTTCCATAAATAGTGACTTAAACTTTTTTTGCAAAACATTGGACAGACAGTCTAACTACGTACGTACTCATTAACGTTAACCCCCCTCTCCCCCTGTACGCACCTGTATGCTTTTGACATGATCCCTCCCCCTCCCCCCCCCCTAACTGCATACATACTTTATGGATGCCCCCTTAACAAAATCAGATATACTAAGGCATTGAAGCCTATCTACAGGATCAGTATACATGAAATACTATAAGAAAATAAAAAATCAAGTGATTTGTTTGACTGTAACAGAATCTACAGACTTCTGAAGTTTGGTCTAGCAAAGTGAAAAATCCTACCTACCTAAAAAGTTAATATGTCGTTGCTTAGGTGTTTTGCTATACTGAAAGTAGATAGACCCTTTAAAAGTAAGGCCAGAATCTATGTTAGTCAGATACATCATGAATACATCTGATATTGATTGTGTTAAATACCGGTTGCTAAGAAAAATTAGTTGTTGCTAAGGAGTTTTTTATGTACCAAAATGTGCAAAACTGACTTATCTTAAAAGGCCTGTTTGGATTCAGGCTTAGAAGTGCACATGAATTTTCTTTTAGATATTGTAAGTTATATGTTTAGCAAAAATAAAAAACATATTTTCATAATGGCAGACCTCGGGCCACGGCCATTATTGGACCTTGAAAGTAGTACAAATTGATTTTAAAACGGTTTTCAAGCAGTCACTGCTCCCCAGGCCCTTGTTAACACAAAATATTTTTTAATTGAATTTGAAGGCAAGGCTGACAGCTTTTTAAAAAGTCAAAACTAATTATGTGCATGTCAAGGCTCAAGCATGTTTTTAAAGCCATAAGTTTGCTGAAATCTATCTTTGAAGATGTCACTTCATTTCATGGACCACTAAATTTGGTTGATTTTCAAAGTCAGATATCTCCAGAAAAAAATATAACATTGTTCTTAACTCATACATATACACAAGATATAAAAAAATTGGCAAGATTTGAAGATATCACTTCCAGACACAGTCTGATTCTTACAGACAATGGCTCTTAAGGAAAAATCACATTTTATTGATGAGAAACTGTCAACATGTATTGCTATCTATTTTTAACAATTCTTATTTACTGTAGTAAGCATCAGAAGTTACATAAGATAATAAACAATAACATTTTAGAATTACAGATCTCTTTGTTACATAATGAGTATCTGTAGTGATTGTAGTGTTTTAAGTAAATACATTTTTAGTTTATGTTTAATTTAATTTCTGCTTTTAGATTAAAAACTTGTAAAATGGCTGTTGAGGGAAACTGCGTTCATGTTGGCAATTTAGCTTACAGTGTCACTGAAAAAGAGTTGAGTGGATTCTTTGATAAGTATGGACGTCCAACATCAGGTGAATAAGCTTAAAACTTTTTCCTTCAGGCTGGTTCTGTCAAAACAGATATTCTGAACTACTATTTGTTTCAAAAAATATTATTTCATGATAATTTGTTGATAACTTACATGATAATTTGTTAAAAAATATTTTTTATTGAAATAAGGCTTACTAATTTTATTTATTTATTTGCTTTCAGTAACTGTTGTTAAGGACAAAGAAACACAAGAACCAAGAGGTTTTGGATTTGTTACATTTGAAACTACACAAGAAGCGTCAGATGCTATCAATGGTGGAAATGGTTCGGTAAGAATGGTTTTACTATTCATTTAAGTCTGGCTGCCAGGGTGGGTCAGCTATGACAGTCTCAACAACAAATTCAAACAAATACCATTGTTTAGGATAACGCCATATCAATTTTTGACATTTAAGTTAAAGAATAAACCTTCACCTGAATTTATTTTTTTAGGAAATAAAAGGAAGTCCAATCACTGTACAATATTCACGACCCAGGAGTGAATTTAGAGGTAGAGGAAGAGGGAGGGGTGGATTTGATGACAGGCGAGAGCGTAGAGGTTTTGGTGAAAGATCAAGAGGTGGTGGTGATAGAGAAGCCTACCGCGGTGGAAGAGGAGGAGGAGGATATTCATATAACCGTGATAGCAGAAGAGAGTCATACGATGAAGAAAGACCTAGGAGAGATGATTATGGAAGTAGAGGAAGAGGCAGAGGTACTGACAGATATAGTGGAGGTGACAGATTCAGCAGTGGAAATGAAAGATTTAGTGGAAGCAGTGAGCGATTCAGTGGAGGTGCCAGTGAGCGTTATGAAGGTGGTGGCAGACGCTATAGTGCAGGTGGTGAAAGATACACTCAAGAAGATTATGGTGGTGAAAGTGGAGGTGATAGATATACCGACAGATATGATGATGGAGGAAGCTATCGTGAAAGTAGATATGAAGGTGAACGTAGAGGCAGTGAAAGATATGGAAGAGGTGGAAGTTCAAGTAGAGGATTTCAATCTTATGGAGAACGTAGCAGAGGAGGTGGTGAAGGAAGATTTACTGAAAGACCAAGAGCTGAGGAAAGACCTAGCAGAGATCGAAGTGATTGGTATGGTGCATCAGAACGAGGAGGAGAGGAAAGGAGATACAGTGGTGGTGGTAGTGGTGGTGGAAGATATGAACGAGAAGATGATAGCTTCAGAGGCAGGGGTCGAGGGGGCTTCCGTGGACGAGGTAGAGGCAGGGGATTTGGTGGAGACAGAGGAGGCAGGTCCTTCGGGGAAGACTATTAGATGTAAGTTGAAGAAATTTATTTATTTTTTATATAAAACCAGCAGAAATTGTTAAAATGATACCTAGCTTAAGTGCCCATCAGGCATCATCATTTCACCTCTCAACGTTTTAATAAAATGTTTCTTATTTCAATTCTATTATGTATTTACAATAGGCGTTTTCATTCAAAATGTACAGGTGTATAATATAATCTCAGGCCAAAATTGCAAAAAAAGTTAAAGGCCTCAATTTCAATTATTAGAACATCTTTTCAGAAGATCAATTCAACCAATATGTCTACATATTACCAAAGATTTTACCGATGGTGAAAAAGAAACATTTAATTTCAAATGTTCTCTATTATCAAATTTAATTGAATTATCATTGAAAAGTTATTAGGAATCAATAATAAATAAATGGAGTTGGGATTTTTTTCTGTAAGGAATGCATTTTTCAATTTGGCTTCTACAGTTTGTATTTGATTTATTTTGAGAAATTTTGCTATTAAGGATGCTAAATAATTGTGATTTCTTTATCCAAGAACAATTATTAAAAAGTTTATTATGTTACAGAGTATACAAACAGTATAATATCCATCATAAACATCAACAGATAAAAGTATCTTGACTACTGCAACCTTTCATATGAATTCAAATGAATATATAGTAATCATATTTTCATTCAATGAACTTGGAAATCCGAAACAAATCCAAAGCATTTCTGATAATGCAATATCTTGAATCTACTCATATATGTATAACCAAATTTAATTCATTAAATGCTTTTTTTGTCAAAAGGTGTAAATTTCCAACAAACGCAACATGATGACGTATGTACCACACCAAGAATAAAAACATCAAGAAATTACATATCGAAACAACACCAGTTGATCAGCATAAGTATTTCCGAACAATTGTTGAGTTCTCGAGGACATTCTTAACTCATAACAAACAAAGGACTCTCTACACAAAGACTTATACACTTGTCATGGAACACTAATCAGTCACAGAAGACAAGACTCTTGTACATATTATCAGACCATTTTGCTGTTTTTATATTAACAAGATAAAGAAAGAAAGTTTTAAATCATATTTATGGACTTGAAATATTTTCACCTTTTACAATTATCATCAACTTACTTAAGTAATAATGCAGTCTTTTATGGCATTAATTAAGTGCATTCTTGTCAATTCTTTATATTGTCTCCAGAATCACATCAATGAAAATCATAATGAGACAAATAAAGACAATGAATTCAATTTATTTGGATATTTGGATTTTATATAGCATTACTGATTGATTTAACGTTTGTTTGTCATTCTCTTCTTTGCTTTTTTAATTCAGTTTTTAGTCAATTGGTTGGTCTTTTTAAAAAAAATTGAAAAATGTTTATTGACTACGCTAATTTTATGTGGATAGAAGGAATGACATAATCAATAATAGTCTCGTTTATTTTATTTGGCATCTGTATAGAATCTACCCTTGAAAATGCATCACATTATGCATTACTTCAAAATTTCATGCGATAAAGAAACATAAAACATATAATTATTACATGTCTTTATCCAATATTGAAATTCCTTGAATAGAAAAAAGGCAGATTACATAATGGTCAGACATCTAGGCAATTTGAAAAAGCATTTACTTTTATTATACAAACAAATCTTTGAAATAGGTCAAATGATTATCTACATAAAATATGTTAGAATATGTATAGAACTCGATAAGATTCACAAAGGTAAGTAGTTGCAAAAAAATCAAAGTGTTGTTGGCTGGAGCAAGACAGGACTAGAGTAATTAATCTCAATGCAGTTACCATAATACAACACAAGTTGGAGAAAATATCAATATCTGTGTCATCTGTATCATGAAAACAAGATATCAGCCATCAAGAACATGGCAAATTATTTCCACAGCAATAATACAAGTAAACGTATATATTCGTAACATTTTAACACCTATTGGAATTCACTGATCTTATTATTTATAGTAGTCTTCGTTTTGGTAATCTATATGACTGGTTCTCACTTTTCACATACAAAAACCAAATACAAACACTTTGGTTGACTTATAAATGTTCATTTGTTAGAAGAAAATTCATGGAAATTTAAGTTTTGAAATAATTTGAGTTTAATAATGTAACACATATGTTGAGAAAATATTTGCATAAAAGTCTTGCATACTCATTAAATTTGTGATATTTCTGGGACCAATCCTCTGAAGTTGATATTCATTAATTGTTGTCCTTAATAACTACTGACCAATATACATTTCAAATCTAACTTTGCTAGCCTGTAGTTGACTAGATTATCATTTTTTCCTGTGATCTTCTTATTTTTTAAATTTATTCAGAGCGTTTCTGAACTTTACGTCATGATAAATATAACAGGGAATTATCAATTGCAAATTTAACCATGTTCTACAACCAAAGAATATCCTTTCTTTAGGTAATATCTTCAAGGTCTCCATCCACTAAACCAGAAATTTCAAATGATGTCTATCGAAATCTCATTTGATATATAATGATATGATATGATATGATTTTACCAACATGCCATACATAAGTATTTAAAAGATAATTATTATCAATGAAAAGATTTTATCACTGCAGACGCGTTTGGTGTTACGTCAATGAAATGTTTATGCCAAATCACAACTCTGTCAATTCATCAATATCCGTTAATGGCTATGGTATAAATTTGAAATGAAAAAAAGAAACCTGTTTTAAAAGAAATTACTTTCTATTTTTTTCCCTTTAAAACAAGCAACTTCTTTTTTCTTACAGGTTGAAATAACAGAGGTCGATGAACTCCAAGAATTCAAAATCAGCATGGTCAATTCGCTTTTGATTCTTTACTGTAAGTTTTATAAAAAGCAGTTGCAGATTCAGTATTTATTCCAGGCATAATAGGCACCGACCTACCACCTTTTACTATACAAACTTTGGGTTGAATAAAACGCCAAACTTTGGCCTAAAACATCTAAAGGCAAACAATTTACCCCGTAAACCATCCTGAAAAGTTTACCAGAGATGTTGTAACCATATATAAAATAACAATGGAAGTTTGTCTAATAAAAAAGTCTAAATATCTTTCAAATATTTTAGAAAATTGAAAAGTATAATGAAATAGAAATCCTGAAAATATGATATTATTTTCTATTCTTTGGGAAAAAAAATTAAATGTTGAAAGTATCTTAGTTGTAAAGAAATAGTTTGCAAATATAATCTTGTCATTAAAATGCTTACAGAAACCTCCCTGGTGAGTGAAAGAATATAATGTGTAACACGCTAGGATTTAATATTTTTTTACTTTTTTAGAGAAAGAAAAGAATATGAAGAGTCCGTCAAGGCCATTTTAAATTCAATTGTGATGGTCGCGAAATCTTTTATGCTACTGTTTATGAGTTGGAATTATATGGACCACTCTCTATGTCATAACTGTGTACACATCTATTTGGTTCCGCTGAAAATTTGAATACAAAAGTTAAATACGAAGGTAAGGGATTAATTTAATTTGTTTCTGGCTGAAATTTGTAATAGTCAAGGTGCATATGAATCAAAATCAGGGACGTGTTAACTGCAAAATATCTGTTGATTTTGATTCCTTACTAGGAATAGTATCAGACTTTCATTTTAATTTCAAATACTAAATTAGGTAGAGTTCAACGCCTCACCTATTTAGTTATTACTGTGAATCTGCTTTAGCAAGCTTTAACAAGCTATTAACCGTAACCAAGCGCTTAAAATCTAAATTGATATTGCAGGGTGTCCACAGGGGCTGGAAAAGTAGATTTACAAATTAAATTGTTCTTAAAAATGAATCCATTTTAAGGCAATCTAGGGGCTTCAGCAGTCAAAAAATTTCGGTCCCTTGTGCCAATTGAAATCTTTTCTCTAATTTGGTATATTTCTACAGATGTTTGATAAAGTTTAAGTGCTTAGTTAAACTCGTAAATAATCGTAGGTCTTAGTGTCTTACACATCATGATAAAAGTCAAATTAATGATTTCCTAATTTATGTATACATTTGGGGTGTGTTTAAGCTAATCTAGAGAACTAAAATTTAAAAAAATCTTCTGGTCCGTCAAGTGGGGCCTCCTTAGTCACTAAATATTTTGGCCCGTCAACTTTAAAAATAACCTTGGTGGTGTTTTGTGAGACCTTCGCATGAGGTGTGACATTAAATTTTCGCTTTGGATTTTGTCATTTTTACTTGCTTTGTACTGAAATGACTAGTAGAGAAGCATACTTTACTTTTTTTGCAGTCGGGGTTGGGGGCTGGAATATTGTACATATTTAATGGTCGAGACTGGAGAAGTGTATGGAATTTCAGGAAAATAGGCTGGAAAAAATATAGTAATCTGTCTAAAAAGGGTGGAATTTTAAAAGAGTGCACACCCTGTCTGAGTTCTGCTTTTAATTTATTTTTTGTCAAAAAATTCTTATGAGTCTACGGTATTTATATTCAGAGAGCAGTGCTATGATGACATACAAGTAAAAGACTAGAGTCGCAGAATAACAACTGTTGATAAACCTTGTAGACTGAGTGCTAAACTTTCCATGTTTTAACTTTAAGGCATCATGAATTATAACGTTTTATTCATTATTGCTTGGATTTAATTTAAAAGGCTATTTGTTTTATGAAATTGTCTTTTCAAAGCAAGCAAAGATTAATATACAGTAACTGAAAGTTGTGAGTTATGATAATTTTTGACTTCAAATGCTGTATAATATATTAACTAAAATTATTGATCATTTGATTTACTAAACTTTAGTAGGGCAGCGATATGTAATTATGTTTCGCCGCAGTGCAATCTTTTATATTTGTTTTGCATATTTCGCGATTTTATTATCTTAATTCACGTTGCGCGTTTCGCACTGCGGCAAAATAACTTTACTATAAATCGTTGGCCTATGCAAAACTTATGCAAATAAACAGTCAATTACATTTATCTGGTATATATTCTGCCTACATAGCGTAATGCGTGTTGTAATTTTCACTTTACTGTACTGTATGCTGTGGCAATGTTAAACTTATACAAACGTTTAATTATAATGTGTTGAACTGTTTTTAAACATGCGCCAATATCAACTTCAGCATCTCAGAAATCTGCTTGCACTCAATGCATTCAGTTTCGTAATGTTCGAAACAACTTGTTTATTCCATAACCAGTATTTGAAAGTTAAATGTTTCAGAACACGTTGGTTCTACAGTTAAACAATGCGAGTGAGTTAGGCTGGTTGTAGTATAAGAAGTAAATTAACAACATCAAAAGCCTTTCTCAATTCATTCTGCCTTTATTCAAACTGATTCGATCACATCAATTCTACATGAAGTGAAAAAATGAAGTAAACTGTTCAATACCTTATTATTTTCGTTTCTTTTTTATAGCCTGAAATGATTGGTCATTATCTCGGTGAATTCTCGATGACATACAAACCCGTTCGTCACGGTCGTCCAGGTATTGGTGCCACCCACTCTTCAAGATTCATCCCATTGAAGTAGATTTCATTACCATCGCGAAATAAATGTAATATACATAATATCATGACGTTTTGTCTCTAGTTCCTTTAACAGAGAAATCTGACTTGATGAAATTAAATCCTTGCCAAAAAGTTTTCGTAAAGAATAAAATTTCTTCTTTTAAGGGGAAGATAACATTTTTCTCGTCATTGGTCATTTGTTCAAATAGTTTTCAAAATGTTTATAAAAATTGGTAATTATAAAGTACTTTAAGGTATGTGGAGAGGCATGATTTCTAATGAACATACTTTTAAAAAAATCGAAACAATTGTTTACAATATATAAACTTTTAGAGAAATAATAAGTTCACGCCAATTTGATGTCACTGCTGTGCGAAATAGGGGCAAGTAAGGCAAAATCACATCTCGAGAAAAAGTAGAAAATAAATTTTCATGTGGTTTTGTATGTACCTAGAAGTGGTGTAAACAAAGATGTAAAATGTAAACAAATACACGTTAACATTCTGAGGAATATTAATATTTAGAATATGGCATTTCAGATCAGATATATGAATTCTTCAAATATTAATCTTAACATACTTTTAAAAAAATCGAAACAATTGTTTACAATATATAAACTTTTAGAGAAATAATAAGTTCACGCCAATTTGATGTCACTGCTGTGCGAAATAGGGGCAAGTAAGGCAAAATCACATCTCGAGAAAAAGTAGAAAATAAATTTTCATGTGGTTTTGTATGTACCTAGAAGTGGTGTAAACAAAGATGTAAAATGTAAACAAATACACGTTAACATTCTGAGGAATATTTAGAATATGGCATTTCAGATCAGATATGAATTCTTCAAATATTAATCTTAACATTTATTTAATAAAAAATCGATATATTTTTATATCGCGAAATTTAATCTTTTCAAAGATTTAAATACCTTAAGGTAAGAAAATTTGGCGGATGACGAAAAATATTAAATTTGGCGAATGGCCAAAAATTTAAGACCAATTATCCTCGTGGCTATTATAAGTGCTAAAGTTTGATGTTTTTTTCAACTAAAGTTGCAATTATATACAGGTTATTGCATGGAAAAAGTCGAAAAAAATAATTTGGTAGCTGGTAAAAAATACTAAATTTGGCGGATTGCAAAAAACATTAAATTTGGCGGATTTTAGCTAAATCCGCCAAATCCGCCAAAATTTCTTCCCTTAACCCTATTAGGCCTAGGCTTTTAAGGGCGGTTCAGGCCTAGGGGGGGGGGCGATTCGGCCCCCCTCCATAAATCCTGAAATATATATGCTGGGGGCATGAAATTTGGTACAGATATAGACCTCTATAAAATCTACAAATTTA
>JAUKWF010000860.1:0-10504 GCA_032356525.1 Eutonina indicans
TGAGACAACGAGACGAAGTGATGTGTCAGCGAAACTCTTTTGTTAACGTAGAATCGGATTACCAAAAGAATACCATGATTGTTTAGTTATAATCTAATCCATCTATCTATATCTTGCAGTAAACTGAAATCGTAATATATTATGATACAGAAAAATATTTCTAGTTCGGCCAACAGAATCTCGTACATTTTGGAAAAAGAAAAAAAGATGAAATCTTGACAACTTTTAAAATATTAACCCGGCCAACTATACAGAAGTAATGCGTCCATACAACGTTGGACGTTATTTGGACGTTGTTTTGACATTCAGAGGACGTTAAATACTTGGACGGTGTCTTGTTTCTATTGTGAAATAACATCTTATTGAAATATAATTTTGGTACATTCTGTTTACATTTTGGTACATTTTGGTACATTTTGTTTACATTAGAGGTCGAAACAAGTAGGTATCATTTTACTTCATGAAAATTAGTACCACACTACATCTATCTAAATGCTAAATCTAAAACCTAAAACAAATAAAACATTAAATTCAGTTGTAGCTAACAAAATATAATTTTACCCCTGCTCAATATGTAAAGTGATGTATTTCTACCTGAAATAACATACAAATAGCTACAAAAAACACTTCACTCTCAATTTCACCCCTGCTTGAGCAGCATGAGCAGAGGTCTGGATCCACCCCCGAACTAAACCTATTAAAACATTATGCTAATCAAAATTACTCAGCCATGGTTATTCCTGGCTTTCCCGACTTCCCTAAGTCACAAGGTTTGGCATTCCAATGAATTAACCAATCAAATCGACTGTTTCACCAGAAGGGAACCAATAGGGTGAGGCGTTCCCATAAATCAACCAATCAAATCAATAAAGTTGATATTTCTGTCGCATACAGGCTAGCCGACTTGATGGAAGAACACCGAGAAGAGTTGGCATACATTGAAACACTAGACTCAGGTGCTGTATATACACTAGCCCTGAAGACGCATATTGGAATGAGTATTGATACAGTCAGATATTTTGCAGGCTGGTGTGACAAAATTCAGGTAAATCACTCAAACTAATAAAAACCCATCTACGAGTCGAACGTTCAATTGATAAAAATAGCCACATGGCTCTAAACGGTAGCAGCAAATTTTTAAAAATTTTGAAACAATTTGGAAACGCCCGCCTTGCGTGAAGAAAAGTATACGCTTAGGTATACAAGGCAGAAATGGCTTCTCTCGGAGGAGTAGTAGAAGTAGTAGTACCAGGGAAAAACTAAACGGTCTCCGCTTTTAGCTGCTACCGTAATAACTACTGTAATAATAGAATTTGTATGACTTTCAACGTTTATATCGTATCTGCCATAAGTGAAATGACACCATACTTAATAGATTTAAAGATTATCTTTCTCATAGAGCAAATCGTTAAATTTAGTTTTTATTCGCTTAAAATGATGTCCTTGAAATTTACAACTTTAAATATCAAAATTCAGATAAAAATCACTGTTTACCTCACAAGCCTTATAATGGTTCTTGTTAAGGGTTTAACCATTGTCTACTTGTTGCATAGGGTGACACCATTCCAATCAATCATGCAAGACCGAGCAAAAATTTATGTTTCACAAGAAAAGAACCTATTGGGTAAGTCATTCAAATAAATTAACCAATCAAATCGACTGTTTCGCAAGAAGGGAACCAATAGGGTTAGGCATTCGAATGAATTAACCAATCAAATTGACTGTTCGCAAGAAGGGAACAAATAGGGTAAGACATTCGAATGAATTAACCAATCAAATTGACTGTTTCGCAAGAAGGGAACCAATAGGGTTAGACATTCCAATGAATTAACCAATCCAGAATGATTAATTCAAATTGAACCTGTATAATTGATTTCGATTGAAGGTTTACATAAAAATATTTTGGCTCAAAGTGACGGATTCTTTGTGACCGTGTCTTAAGTGAAATAAACTTCGCTTCCCTTCGCTTTCCTTCGCTTCCCTTTTCGCCGGTAAAATATTAGACAGTTACAGTATGTTTTTATTATCATCCTTTCAAAAGTAAGTTATTAAAAATCCTACCCGGCAGTTTTGGGTTCAATATTTTTTGGAATACAATGAAAACGTCGTAAAGATCTTTAGCGTGGCGTGGATCACGTCTATTGAAAACTTTCGATTTTCATATATTTTAATTTTTATGGTTCAAATGGTCATTCCATGGACTTTTCACAATGGTTCTTAGTGGAACCCATCCCATTTTAATGGTAGAAGCGATAAATAAGGGGTCCTGGTAACTAATTTCTTGTATTTTCATTTGTACAGGGTGTGTGGTTTGATTGTTCCATGGAATTACCCCCTGATGATGTTAGCGTGGAAAATAAGTCCTCTGTTGGCTGCTGGAAACACTGTTGTGTTAAAGCCTGCACAGGTACGTACGCAAGCTTTATTAGACGTTTGACTCGCTTTGTTTTGGTGATGAAATGGAAAAGCGAGCCACATTTCATGAATACAATCATTTTATATAAACACAGAATCCTAAAAAACCTATAATTGATCAAACTTTTAAAAACATATTTTCACATGCTTTTTTTTTCAGGTACATTACATACGTTTAAATCTTTATTTATATACAATACAATATTGTGATATGTATTTTAATGTGACGTCACAGGAACGGTTTCATAATGTTAAAGCGACGTCATAATATACGCCAACATGGTTAGCCCGCACCTCAAAATTAATCTAGCGAAATTTAGATCCCTACTTGAAAATTTCTAAATTTTAATACAATTCATTGTTTATTTAACCCTTAGGTAACATCGATGACTGCGTTGAAATTTGCGGAACTAGCAGCCAGAGCCGGATTTCCGCCCGGTGTCATTAATATCGTTCCGGGATCAGGTGAGTTTCCGGGTACCGTTGAGATATGGCCAGTAAACTTCCATGATATTTAAAATTAAATAGCTAGTAGCTAGAACTAGAGTCTTCAGAATGGTGTTTTAAATATACTTCCGGGAACTTTACATTTGACAACCACTATAAAATTCAAACTTCTATGGAAATGTTTTTTCTCTGACAGATCTTATGAAAAACTGTCTGGAGCAGGTTGGGAATATATTTTAAATGATGGGACTCTAAACAGTACAGCGAATATACATAGTAAAACAGGCTACCGGGTTATTTCCGGGAAGGAATATATTGGTTTGAAAAGGGTGGTTAGTGGTGGATCCATCAATACTTCTCAACATACAAGAAATTTATTGATAGATTGGTGTTTAGCGATTTTTCATCATAAATACGTTCCGTTATCTATCTGTTTTTTAACGAACTTCTTTTCTCGAGAAATTCTTCCTCTTTAAAGTATTCTTCATTAAAGCCCTATCCGATAAACTCTTATCAAAGATTTGTTTCAAATAATAATTTTTCCCTACTCCGTTATAGGAAGAGAGGTCGGACAAGCCATTGTCGACCACATGGATATACGGAAGGTCGGCTTCACCGGATCAACTCCTATTGGCGCCGAAATCATGAAGAGGTACTTGTACGAATTATGCTACTTTAAAGAAACTTTCGCGGTTTTGTGTATTTTTGGCCCTTTCCGCGAAAGTTTATAACTGCAAAATATCTTAAAATTGACAGTCCGCGAAAGTTTATTCTCGCGAAACGCAAACATTTCGGGGTTGGGCTGGTACCGCGAAAGTTTCTTCCTTTAAAGTAATAATGTGGAAAAACCGAGATAAATTATCACCCAACAAATATCCCGTTTGCAATACGGCGCTTTACATTTTCTCTGTCATGCAATTGGATATCTATCTGGTATAGTTGGTATACAACAACGTCGAAACAATATCCCCACCGTCTTTTGTTTGTAAGACGGTCTATCTTTGATTTTTCACAAGCAATTGTTAATAGTTAATCAATGCTTAAACGGCTTTTGGGATATGCCATATCTTTGATGGTGCTACTCTTCTTTTCTATATGTTATACGTTCAAACAACGCCCATACGATGTTCGCTAAGTACTAAAATTAATGGTGGAAATATTTTCTTCTACTTTTTCTGTATCGCAAGTAACAAGCGCTTTTTTACGCAAATTGTCTACATTTTGTATTTCACTGCACGGACATATCTTACATATTTCCTCTGCAAGAATAGCCAATTGTAAATTATCGGATGCACGAAATAAAAAATTTATTATCTGTTATTAAGTACTACAATAAATTATGGAAAATTTCTCTTCGCTACTTCTATGCATTTTGGAATATGGATTGGTGTCGTGAAATAAACCTTTTCGGGATCGTGTCTTCACTTTTTTCTGTCTATCCGAAGGAGAAAGCGCCCGAGTCCCTTCACGTGTGTCCATTCTCTGTTTCGTTCTAAAAATTGGTAAAAATGGTAGCCGCGAACACATAATTTATGCAATAGTCCTTACATATTCTAACACTAATATTTTTTCTATTTTCCAGCGCTGCAGTTAGTAACATCAAGAAAGTTTCATTGGAATTAGGTGGTAAATCTCCACTCATTATATTTGGTGATTGTGACATGGAAAAAGCTGTTAAACAGGTCTGTATTGTACACGCTGTATGCAGGATCTTGTCTGTATTATACACGGTGTATGCGGGATCTTGTCTGTATTATACACGGTGTATGCGGGATCTTGTCTGTATTGTACACGCTGTATGCGGGATCTTGTCTGTATTGTACAAAAAACATTCTCGAGAAACAAACGTGATAGATCACGATGTTTAGATCAAATAACAATGTCTTTTAACACCCCAAACCCTTTCGGTCCCAACCTATGGTCAGACCCTGAACTCTTGTGAAAAAGTTAACCGTTAACAGATTTAAGATATTTTGTATAGAAACTTGTTTTGTTTTATTGTTCAGGGTGTCATGGGATGTCTACCCTTTAAACATCCTAAAGATTTTCTAAACCCATTCGGCCCAACCTAATGGTCAGACCCTGAACTCTTGTGAAAGTTGCGGCGTTTTGTTTCAGGGAAAAACAGGAATAATTCATTAAATCGTAATTCTATTTTTATTAATTTCCTGTAACCGGACAGAATTGTAATGACAGATTTAAGAGGATTTTGTATGAAATTTGTTTTTGTATTATTCAGGGTGTCATGGCATGTCTATTCAACAAGGGTGAGAATTGTATTGCAGCTGGTAGAGTATTTGTTGAAGATTGTATATATGATGAATATATCGCCAGAGTGGTAAGCGGTCGCGCGCTTGATTTTATTTGCCCGCCCGCTTGTTTTCGAAAATCTAGAATAACTTTATTCCATTGAACCCCGCGCTCGCAGCGACATGAGCGATTTATTGTTTTTATTTCAGTTTTGTGACTATAAGGATACTAGATTTTGCGGTCCAGACTATTTGTGAAATTCTAGTTTTTAACTAGGATTTATCTTGGGGGGACGTGAATGAAAAGTGAAAGCACAAAAGAATGAAAATATATTTTGAAATTTTGCAGAGAGAAATCAGTCAGTCACGAAATTAATAAGAAATCTGCGGTCTTTCCAAATTTTTCAAAGCGGTCCTTTAATCTGTTAAATTTGGTATATCTTATCCATTATTATTAAATATTTTCCGTTTATAGATAGAAGAAGTAAAACAGTTCAAGATTGGTGATCCTTTGGATTTGTCAACTGCTCATGGTCCACAAAATCATAGGTATGTATAGTTTGCTTTGTCATTTTCTTGTGGAAGTGTTTTATGATATTACTTATCATATTAATAAGTACCTATTTATTACTTCATAGATTTTGATTTGATTTTTTATATTTATTTTGAGAAAGTATCTACAGAGTGAATCTGGAACATAGCTTCATCGCCAATAAATCGTATTAATAAATAACAATGTTTACGTGTTTGACAATTCAAAACAAAATTCTCCTTCTGATAATCTTTTTCGAGTGTATGGAGTAAAAATATGCAATAAATGTGGTATTACAAAATATATTTATTAGGTTTTAAACACTTTTCATTGTATGTAGTTCAAGGGGGCATTCAAAAATTTTGTTGTTGCACTTTTTTCATACACCCTGTATAACAGAAACAATTAAGGACCGTAAGAGACGCAGTTTTGGTATTACTGGACGAAATTTAGTTGGGCGGTATTCACGTAGTACGTACGAACAACAATTGGATGACACCTTGAGTAAAACTTGTAGGACGAGATTGATCAAAATGAAAAAAGTAAATACTAAACGATATATAATGAATTATTTTTATTTTAGAGCACATTTCCAGAGTTTGTTAGATTACATTGAAGCGGGTGTGAACGAGGGCGCTAATCTTGTATATGGCGGCAAAAGAGTTGGCGATACAGGTAAGAATTATTTCAGACACTTTTCAGACATGACCATATTCTAGTGCCGGTTTTCTTAGTTTAATGACACCGGGGTGGATTCTTTGTAGATCACAACGAATGCATCTTACATGTTCTCATGTAATTAGAATGGAGAATATTTCTCAATCATTCTCAATACTTTTCACCACAGGTTTGTTTTTGGAGCCTGCTATATTCACTGATGTTGAAGATGGTATGTACATTGCAACGGAGGAGAGTTTTGGACCTATTATGATCATCTCACGTTTCAAGGATGGGTGAGAATTGCTTTTTAACTTTAGGTTTTCTTTTAAAAATCTAGTAGAATGAATGAGTATTCCATTCTGAATTTCTCTGTATTGACCCAATTTTTTGGAGTTATTAGAACTCCATGGAATTAAAACTTTGCGGTTGTTATAAAAACTGGGTAAGGGGTTTGACCTTATTCTGAATTTTCTCTGTCCCAATTTCACGGAAATCAAATTTTGCGACTAAAGTACTTGCAAGCTAAACATATGATTCGTAAAATTTAAAAATACGTTGTGGTTTATTTTTCGTAGTTATTAGAACTCAATGGAATTAAACCTTTGCGGTTGTTATAAAAACTGGGTAAGGGGTTTGACCTTATTCTGAATTTTCTCTGTCCCAATTTCACGGAAATCAAATTTCGCAGCTAAAGTACTTGCAAGCTGAACATAAGATTCGTAAAATTTAAAATATCAATTTACGTTGTGTTTAATCTTTCGGTTAAAGAGTTATTAGAACTCCATGAAACTAAAACGGTTGTTATACAAACTGGGTAAAGGGTTTGACCTTATCCTTGAATTGTACGAGATAACATTCCATACATAGTCGCTATTATTACAAATGTTTTATTTTTCAGTGATGTTGACGGAGTACTAAGAAGCGCGAACCTGACGGAATACGGTTTGGCTTCAGGTGTTTTCACTAAAGATTTGAGTAAGGTAAGAATGAAACTTCCCAGCAAATTGGATCATTACAAAACCTTTATGTGCCTATAACGATATACATAATATCATATGAGCGTTTCATTGTCATGGACTATTAATCGATTAGGTCAGCATTAGACATTCAGAAATTTAAAAATACTTGCTTGAGAATATCTTCTATAACAAAGACACTTATGATTGGACTGAAAGAGTAAAGGTCTTTGTTATTGCATGCTATTCCTCAACCTATTCCATCGATAAAACACTGTTCTGAATCTCTTCTTTAAATTTGAAGTTAAATATAGAATCTTTACCGCGGGGTCTTCGCTAGCCAGAAAGTCTGTCGTTGACTCTTTTCACGCTTCCACATTAAGTTATCATACCGCGGCGTCTTCATAATAATTCCTTCCGGTTTTATTATTATTCTAAGGCTGTATTTTGAAAATTCCCTGAGATTGATTGCCATAGAGCGTAAAATATTAACAATTGTCTTACTTTATTATAAAAATACCTCACGTCAATTCCAGAGCAATGTTGACAATGTTGACACCCAAGGAAAATATTTTGCTCCCTGATGTATGGGTCGTGGCGCTCCTGGGTACTTACCTAGGGCTCCAAGACTATAAAAAAGGTTGTGACTAACGGAACACTCCAGATGGAATCGACGCTCATCTATTATCAACAAAATAACCAAACGATATACATCTCACGCATAAATTCATCACTACCGAAAGTTTTGTTAACTTACTTGACCGCTTTTGAATCTTTCTTTATAGGCATTCCGTGTTACCGATGGTTTGGATGCCGGTACATGTTTTGTGAACACATACAATAAAACAGATGTCGCAGCGCCTTTCGGTGGATTCAAACAATCTGGATTTGGAAAGGATCTGGGTAAGAAGTTGTTATTTTTTTTCTTGTGTTTTTAAAAAAAGACAAGAGTGACGAAGTGGGGAAAATCATATATCTATACCTTTTTATGACGTCACTCTTTCTTTTATTGTCATTTAAAAGAGAATAAAAATTCGTACGTCTGAAAATCACAGTATTTCATAGACGAACCCTCAATTTGATCAGATCTGTTATAACTTTGAATGTTATTGAGGAGAGTCGAATTTTCTTTCTGATAAACAGCTGTAAAGCACACACTTCACTGCCCTTTCCAAACATTTCATCTGCTGCATCCAGTCTGCACAAATTTAATATTAATATCTTTAATCTTACTTCATTTTTCTTTTTGTTTACAGGAAGTGAAGCACTGAACGAATATTTGAAAACGAAAGTCGTGACGGTTGAATATTAATTGAACGCGCGGCCCACGAGATGTTTCGACAGGTTTACTTTATTTTTTGTTTTTGTAAATACTTTTTTCCTACAAGAGGGTTATTGAATCTTTAAATTTTTAATTTCGTATAAAAAATTCATGTAAAAACAGAATAACAACAGTATATTTAGAGGTATAAAGTATAAAAGGTCCCAAAATAATTTTTTTGTTGTTTTCGCAATAATTATTAGTACTTATCAGTCTATGTAAAATGGATGATTTTCTTGAAAGATAAGTGACGTAATTGATAGATATGTTATAACTTTTATTAAATGTTAAAGACTTTTAAAAAGCAACAGAAAATAGATATTGCCTTTTATTAGATTTATTTTTCTTGGATTTGAATACTACTAGGCCCCCTGATACCATATTCAGCTAAAATATCCGAAAATGTTAACATTTTCTTCAAAGGGTTTTTGAATATTTTTCATATTCGTTAACATATATTTGTTTGTTACTATTTTCGGACATGCTATCATCTAACAAGACCTTTAGAAGCATTTTTAGATTTATATTTTTTTCAATTTTTTAAATACTTTATTATTCATTCAGGTCTCTGTTAGGGTAAGATAATCATTCTAATTTTGATAAATTTTTGTATATAGTTTATAGTGGTATTATTTGATAATAATCTAAATAACTTTCATGTTGCGTTTTTATATTGTGAAAAATGTTTTCTTAGTTTCCCTCTCATACTGTAAGGGGATTTAATTTCGCGGGGATTTAATTTCGCTGGGATTTAATTTCGCGGATTTTGGCCATATCCGCGAAAATCCGCGTAATTTAATCTTTTCAAAGATTTAAAGAGACGCCATCCGGGAAATTTAATTCCCGCGAAAATTTTGAAAATAATTAAAATTAGAAAATTTATTTGCTTCTTTTGGATATAAAAATATAAATATACTTGAATAGCAAAACTTTCTTGCATTCCCGTTTTCATATCTCCGTAAATTTATCGAAATTACTATGCAAAAATTTACATTTTTGACTGGTCCGCTGAATTAAATCCCCGCGAAAAATTAGGTTTTAAACAATCCGCGGAATTAAATCCCCGCGTAATTTAATCCTCTTAAAGGAGACATTTGTGCTCCGAATACAACTTCCCTCAGGCTTTCTCATAGAGTTTTAGTCTCAACTGATGTCTAGTTTTCCCACCGTGCAAACTGGAGGAGAAGTAAGCCATAATTTATTATTAAAATAAAACTCCGAAAGTTTATGACTTTTTTTAATTTCAATTTATTCGCCTACAATAATTTACATGCTCCGTTGTTTCTTACTTTCTCATAGAATGAATTTATTTTCTGTATTTTTTTCACATTCTAAAAATGTGATGACAGTACACAAATTTTAACTGTTGTGATCAAAGCAAGCAGTAAGTAAAGAAAAAAGCAAGCTAGTTTTTTATTATTTGAAATATCATGAAATCACTTTATTACGGAAACTTCTAGTTTCTATTATTGTGTATGAAATTAATTATACTAATTATACCAGAACAAGCTCATTGCAATGGTGTATTTTACAGACCAGTCTAAAGCTTTATTAATGACTTAAAGAACAACGGATGAAGTATTGAATGATAATAAAACAGCCCAAAGCTGTTAATGGCAGTGGATAAAACAGCAGTTTGTATATGTAAAACTGAAAAATTCGAAAAACACCTGTTAGGATTTATTATTCAACGTCAAAAAATGTCAAGACGACGTGTGAAACATTGTAAACATTGTAAAAGATAAAAAAGTAAACAGGCAAAAGTAAACATTCTATGCTATCCGTGCGGGAAAAAACAAACACGATCGAAATGAATATGCAGTGGGACTAAAGTCCGCTTCATAGAACAGGGTTGCCACCAAATCAGGGAAATCAGGGAATTCAGGGAAAATCAGGGAAATATTAATTGGATCAGGGAAAATCA
>JAUKWF010000862.1:0-10501 GCA_032356525.1 Eutonina indicans
CCATTGGAACATTGAACGAAATAATGAGAGTTGATTCTACCATAGTAATTGTATTTATAGTTGCCATCAGCTTTTCCTTTACAAAGATAGTCTGGACATGCAACAGCTGGTGGTGTTTTGCCAGTGGGGTCCAAAGCTTGACATGCTAGAAAAAAATTATAAAATTTGAAGTAACTATTTATTAATCCTTTTCACAATGCTTTTAATGACATAAAAGCACATACAACTAATGGAAGACCCTTTCTGATTCAAACTTTCGACATTTAGTTACATAATGATACAGTATGAAGGAGCTGAGCTAAGTAAGAAAGATTTGACTGAAACCAATCTAAAATTTCATACTTATTATGAACTTACCAGCTACAAAGGCAAATGTGATCAAAATCTTCATCATCATTATTGCTTATTGATGTCCTTTTCGTTGATACTTGTTCCTGATGAATCAATACTCAAGCAAGTTGTGAATTTTGAGAACCTGACGAGCACCTTTTATAGGAAAGGTCTACGAATTCGAATCATAGTTGTTATGTAACTCGATAAACGTTCCTAATCAAAGAATAGCTTTAGATAGCGTTTGTTGTATCATTTTCATAATAAAACTGATTATCCCCAGAATTTATTTTGGGAGCCGTTGAAAATGTTATTGAAAATGGATAGATAATCTTCTGTATTTTGTGGGCATTAAAACATAGATATTTAAAGCAACCTCCTTCTAAATTTAGATCTTTAAATGTTGTTAACCATATTTAAGTAAAACGTTTGTTTTTTATTCTTTTGATTTAGATTCATAAAATATTTTATTGAGTTATAGTATGCACATTGAGATGTGATACATACAAAATTGCCTGCTCTTTAGGAACTTCAAGGATTACTAATAAGGAAGCGTTCAATTGTTTGAAAATTTGAAAGATTATAATTTACTTTCCGTTACAGTATAGCCTTGAGATTATGAAATTCAAAGGATATCATTTACACTATAAACGATTGTTTTTGGATAAACATTTCTCTAAAAAATCTAGTTAAAAAATAAAATGGATCGGACAAACCAGCAACCACTTTTCACTGACCCGAAAAATTTTCCCACTACGAACCCCACTTCAATGGAAACATTGATAAAATCCACAACAGAAAAACCATACCAACATCCATGAAGCTCACTTTTTATAGAAATAAAAAATATTTTGAACCTGTCACTTAAATTTAGCGATGTTTGTTTATACCAAAGAATCTTAGTTTATACGGTGCCAGTTTCCACTTTAAAGAAAGTTTTTTGAAAAAAAGCCACAAACAACCATAAAGTTCACATTTATAGAAATATAAAAAATATTTTGAACCTGCCACTGAAAATTTCAAATATTTTGGTGCTTAGACGGTGATTTCTGAAAAAGACATTTCTGTTAGTAGCAAGTTAACTTGTCATTTGCTGGCAACCAGAAGGAAAGCAAGGAGAGACAGAAGACAACTGACGTATATATTGACAACCTACTTCAAGATGACACGGATAATCTTCAGGAATCAGGGAAGAATCTTCTCGTGTCTGATGTGATTCGTCCTAACGGACGACCAAGTTGAGTTAAGTTAAATTTTTCTCCCCTAATACTTTGTAGCACACGCCACAAACCCAAAACATTTCTCAGACTAAAACAGCAACTATTTGAAACTAAAACATCGTTGATTTGCGTTTTATTTAAGAATAACTGGCTATTATTGCTACGTTTCTTGTTGGAACTTCTTCAACCTCCATTAAAGGTATTTTACCCTGATATCAAAAAAGAATAGAGGTATGTGAAGTGCAGTTGTTTATGTTCAAATGAAATCTCTGTTAATATTTTTCAATTAATATTATTTTATAATTATAAATATATTAAGATAACTCTCGTTGAAGGTAAAAACATGGAGGTTGAAGAAGTCCCAACAAGAAACGTAGCAAAATTTGCGACAGTATTAACAGCGAAGCAATTTTGAATGACGAGGGACTAATAATTCAATATTTACGGAGTCCACACTGTTTTTAAAGCCGACGACCCAAGATTTCTTTTCGATTATTGGCCCCTACTAGATATTTCATGCTATGACAAGTCAAATATAGATGGGGCAAATCTTAAATTCTGAACATTTTAGGGGGTACCTTTAACCTGAGGGTGTACCTATGAGGGCTGTATTTTAGGGCAGCTAGAGCTTCCAAACTTTTTTTACTGTTCAAACTCTAAACATGATTGTTTTTTTTCAGTTTGTGCATTTTTCAGTTTTGTTACTCAGATAAATAATACTTAAAATCTGCTAAGGGAAAAATTAGGAAATTTGATAGATTTTCTTAAACTAGGATGGCCCTTCTCTGAATAACGGTTTTTTATTGATCATACCACTATTAAACAAGGCGTATTCAAGTTTATGTAATTGTACATAAGTGCTATCTGAAGGCCTAATTTGAGTATATGTGTCAAAGTTATACAAAATCTTTCAGTTTGTTGATTTTTTTAAGAAACATCTGAAAAGTTTGGGGGTACACCTACAGAATTTGGTACCTGCATAAACTCAGTATTTGGGGGTACCGAGAAGTTAAGGGGAACGTAATCTTGTAGGTGAAACCTGTAACCACGGCTGAAACATCTGAAAAATTAGGGGGTACCTACAGCATTGGGGGGGGGGGGGTACCTGCATAACTCCTTGCATAAACGTAGTATTTGGGGGTACCTAATCTTACGTAGAACAATACAATTAGTTTCAATTACATTTCAGTCCACGATTGGGAGAATAGTAGAACAAAGACGGCAAGAAAAATATTTAAATGGAAAATCAAAATGTTTATCTAAAAAACAATAGTTTATAGTGTAATTGATATCTTTTGAATTTGATAATCTCATGGTTAAAACTGTAACGGAAAGTAAATGATAATCTTTCAAATTTTTATACAATATAACGCTTCCTTAGTAATCCTTAGGAAATCAGGCACTTTTGTGTGAAAGTACTCAATGAAAATACTCAATAAAATAATTACAAATTCAAACCAAAAGAAAACAAATCCGTTTTACGTAATTATGGTTAAAAAACATTTAAAGAAAGTCGAAATTTTGAAGATCAGTTAACATAATTATTACAAAATGCAGAAGATTATCTTTCAATTTTCAATGACATTTTCAACGGTTTTATCAATGGTTCATGGAGATAATCAGTTTTCTTTTGAAAATGATACCACAAACGCTATCTAAAGCTATCCTCTGATTAGGAACGTTTATCGAGTTACATAACAACTACAAATCGAATTCGAAGTTCTTTCCTATAAAAGGTGCTCGTCAGCAGGCTTTCAACATTCACAACTTACTTGAGTATTGATTCATCAGGAACAAGTATCAGCTAAAAGAAAATCAATAAGCAATAATGATGATGAAGATTTTGATCACATTTGCCTTTGTGGCTGGTAAGTTTACATAATGAATGTACAATGTTCATCTTAAGTTGGTTTCAGCCGTATCTCATTTTCTTAGTTTAGCTCTTTCGCATCAACTAAATAACTAACTCCAACCAGACAGGTTCATTACTTGTATGTGTTGTGATGTCATTTAGAAGCTCAAATATCTTGAAAAAGATATCTAAACCACTTTTGCGACACTTTTGATTTATGCACAGCATGGGGGTTTGTAATACTCGTTAGGTTTATTTATCTTTCAGACTTCGAAGTCTTAACAATGGTTCCTGAATCCAAATCAAGTTTAAAAAAAATAGTCATTTCAAATTTTAAGATTCTTCTTTTCTAGCATGTCAAGCTTTGCATCCCACTGGCAAAACACCACCAGCAGTTCCATGTCCAGACTATCTTTGTAAAGGAAAATATGATGGCAACTATAAATACAATTATTATGGTAGAATCAACTCTCATTATTTTGTTCAATGTTCCAATGGATTAGCTTACTGTCAAGCTTGTTGGCCATTGAGTTTGGTGTTTAAACAAGAATGCAATCAATGTCTCTATACCTATGAAGGTAAGTGTCAAAAAATTTTCTCCGTAAATTAAACCTCAAATACTAAAATTTTACCAAATACGCCTTTGTAACGTCAGAGGTTTTTGTTAATTAATTTAATTAATTAAAATGAAACTTTGTTTTATGGCGATTAAGTCTCACTTAAAACATGAAAAAAAATGTTTCATTAAAGTATTTTTGAAATTTTATACTGTCAAGTATTACCTTAATTAAAAAAAAAATACAGGTCAATTCTTATTTGATATAGGACCTGAGAAAATACTTTTAGTGAAAGGCGGCTTCAAGTATTTGAACGATACTAATCGTTTCGTTTGATCACGATTAAAATTGTTTTTTACTTCGAATTTAGATGAATGTGTTACAACAAAACCATGGACACCAGCAACCACTTTCGAATGCCCTGACAAGTGCCCCCACCGTGGACCACACTTCAGTGGAAACATTGCTGACCCATCTAATCCACACCAATACGTTGCTTGCTGGCATGGAGCCACTGTTGGATGTATTGCTTGTCCAAAAGGATTGTTGTTCAACGAGGAAAGTAATGCTTGCTTATACGATGGTATTCACTTTACACAACCAGACACATCAAAAGTCACAACAGAAAATCCACACAAAAACCCATACCATTCACATTATTAATAATACAAAATGATTTACGAACCTTCAATAAAATATTTTATTGTTGACGACGATTGGTTGAAAAAGGAAAATGAGGAAAACGAAAATTTTTTTATTCACAGTTGTGAACACCATCTTTGTTCACTAGCTATCTACTTTTTAATATTTTTCAAAACGGTTTTACAATGTTATATTTGTATGTTATTTGCACAGTTAGTTAAAATTTCAAAATAAATGAAACTCTTAAAAAAACAAAGGTGTTATATATAATCTACCTCGGAAACCAGATGCTTAAATCACTGCTAAAAAATAGCGTACTAACACTATCATAGGCTTTTTTGTAAACACAGTAGAAATTTGTATTTGAAACTTAATTTTGTTGGTTTTGTTTGACTAAAACATGGTAGGGTTTTAATAATAAAGTTGGATTTTCCTCTTTCTTTAAATGTATATGTTTTCAGTTAAGATTTATTCATATTGGAATGTTTTGCTAGAAATAGTATCATCAAAGAATGAACTCATTTTGGCAGTAGTAGTTAACTAACATTTTATCTGATTCAACGGAAAGAGAGAGCTAGATAATTTTTTTCTTCTTACCAGTATATTGCTTGTTTACTTACAAACGTCCACTTACCTTTGGAATATAAATGATGTAATTAATGTTTCAAGCGCAATATCAGAAAACGCCAAACACCGACGCCCACATAAAGTCGGTAACCGGTTGTTTATGTCCTGTATAAACATTTAAACGTGACACAATTAGGTACCCACTCTGCAAGGCAAAGTGTAAAATGTCAAATAAACAAAAAGGAAGCTGTATTCTAATTTTTTTTGTACCAAACAGACCTTCAAATAGTATCCATATTAAATCCGACATCAATGCAATGACAATGACTTTCATATGCTTTATTTTTCTTGACTCGATTCTTAAATGCGTTATTAGGTCTGTTGCTAGTCCGAATTGTTGAAAAAAAGATGAAAAAAATACTATACAATAATGTAATGTTTCCTTCACAAAATCCGTTATTCGAAAACACAAAGAGACAAAATATGTTTTATTCAATATATTTGGCAGACAAGCTATTTCTAGAAATTTTTACGCACGTATTCATAGGCCTTTAGTTTACCCCTGAATTTACTGACAATTCCGGTGATTTAAACTCAAACAAACCGTTTTAACTTGAGCTTTAATCTAGACAAACAATAGGAAATTGATGGAAAGATGGATAATCTTTTGTTACATAAAGTATGCATTAATCCATGGCGATTTTATACGGAATTGTTTTAATACTTCAAAAGGCTTGTAAATTGTTGTAAGAAATCTATACGATAAGTTTTCATGAAATTTTTATAGTAATTTGGCACTATATTGTATAGATTATATTAAAAAGCTTACGTCACAGACTATAAAATAACTATAAACCCCTAACTTTTGAACATAAAACCATGGAAAAACTACTCTAATATTAAGTCTAAGAAGGCTAAATTTTACGTAACCCCCCCACCCCCGGTTTTAAAAATTTGACTGGAGTTTGAAAAGCCAACAATTAACATATGCTTTATAACTTGTAATTTTAAGGTAGTGATCATTTACCAAAATAGTTTTCTTTTTCTAAAAGTCATAATCATGGATGAAATAACCTTCATTTTAACGTCGTAGATCATGGATTTAATAATAGATCCATGTATAGATGTAAAATCTAGACCTTATGCGCGAGCTATCTATTACACGATTCAATATACTCTTAAAATGTAAGGTAACAATGTAGTAAATTTCGTTGATAAATCACTATTTAAAAGTCGATACAGGGTACCATAAATACTCAGCATCGATCAGATGGCACCGTCTATATGTATCAAAGGGTAGAAAAGGTTAATATTAGTATAATGGTAAAAGATAAACCAGGATGAGTCGATAGATAGATAGAAAGTCGATATAGATGTTTCTGAATCACGAAGAGAAAATCCACAATAATTACAATAGGACATAACAAACAAAAAATGTCAAAACGTTATTCACTTTGATATACCAAGTAAACATTATATGGTTTGGCAAGCCATACTACCAAATTTTTGGTAAGACGCTAGTCTATTTAATTTTTTCAATTGAACCATTTCCGAAAACTTATAAATATTATATAAAAACAGAGTAAAAAAAACAATAAGGAAGCTATTTATGGAGTTAAAAACATTTCAGTGCTGATAAAACTAGGCTAAAATGACAGATGTTGATATGTTGAAGAGATACAATAAAAGAGGAATATGAAAAACGTGGGTTGGTTAAGGATTGGAAAATATTTTGTGTAACTTTCTTTCAGACCTAGTAAAACAATTCTAATAATGTGAAGATCTCAAATTACGTTCAACATCGTACTGACGTGTCAAAAGAGAGAAAACGCATCGTTGCGTTGTTGAGCATAGTTCTTGATCTTTTTCTAAATATGTTATTAGAATCCTCCTGATTAACCATACAAATATATAAAAACTAGAAGTCACAACAGCAGACTTTTTTACATTTATATTTTATGGCATACTGATTTATACTGTACAGCACTATTGACAGCTTTTGCAGATTCTTAAAAAAATTCTTTAAACCCACATGTCAATTGTCCTAAATAATTCCTATAATTAACCAGAGCAGGCATCCCACATAAAGTTTGTTCCTCCACTTTCCGTTACAATTAATTATGTCCGGCGTTGCTTAGATACTTATTCAGGAAATATTCGTTTACATGAAAAAAAAATCAAACGAAACAAACAAGAAAGGACTTATCCCATCAATTAACTTGTAATAATATTAACAAGAGTTATGTAGAGCAGGAACTTGAACAAACAGGATTTTTAAGAATTTTACAGTGTGTCCAACAAAATAAACTCGCTAGTTATGCAATAACAAATTATAATAAATCTTATAACGAACAGGGGTTGATATATTCCGGAAGTAGACATCTAATACAATAAATAATACAGTGATCATTATAACCCCCTTGTTTAAACAAAATTTTCAGCGCAATTTGTAGAAAATTTATTCTTGATTTTCACCTTATTTTTATGCCATTTGACATATTGTGCTTTGTTCCTAATTGCCTATCGGATATGCGCTATCTTCAGCGTTAAAAAATTACTTTATCGCAGCCATGAGACGCTATTCCGCTTTTCAAATCTTTAGAGAAAGCCCGTCTGTGATCGGATAAAGCCAATAAGTTTTGTTTATGACAATTCTTTTTGATTGGTGCATCTTGTTCTAAAAAGTTGGAGTTTTAAAGTTAATTTTTTTTCCCGATGCGCTGTATAGAATTAACGGTGATAAGCCTGATGTTTTTAGGGGAATTTGTAGTCAATAGCAAAAATCCGCGGGTTTAGTATGAAAAAAATGATTGTGTATATATTTTGACCCATGAACAGCAATATGTAACTATTTGGTACCAACATTCATTGGATCAAGTGCTAAAGATCAATAAAAATCTTATCTGCAGACCTCATATTCAGACCTAAATTTAACAAAGTTTTCTTTTTTTTTCTTTAAGTTATAAGTTGAAATATCTTGCACCAGTTTCCTAAATACCTAATTCTATATTTTTAAAGAGCAACTTTTAGTTTGTAATTTACAAAATAGGCAAAAAAAAATAGCAGATTTCCAATATAAATTTCCTTTAACTAAATCTTTATTATATTTCTTTTTATTAAAAAATATTAAAATATTGATTGAAATTTATTATGGAGCCTACGTGCCTATTACTATATGTATATATATTTTTAATGAATCGACAGATCCTGCATTTATGTACTTTACAATTATCTAAAAGGTAACAGATCGAGTGGGGATTGAACCCGTCGACCTTTCGCTTGCCGGGGCGATTGCTCTGATTGAAATTTGTTAATTCGTTAATTTTATAATTTCCTGTATTTGGTTTTCATTTTGATAAGTATGTCTTAGCTTTGAAATATTTTACCGGGGTTTTTCTAATGAAAATGACTATTTTTCGCCATTTTTTAAAACATAATTTTTTCTGTCTATAAGAAGATTTGACATGACCCCCGTTTATATAACAGTCCCTACAAACTATCAAGTCAGTTTGTTTGTAGCTAAGCAAATATTGCATCACAATTTCATGATAATTAATGACATCCGGTATTATTTATGCACTTTTATATATAAGCTGGTATCTATTACATTTCATTAAAAAAGAACGGTTACCTTGTGTCAATAAGCCATTCAAAGATACGTACCCAATTAAAAAGATAATCACTGTTTACTGATAAGCTTACATAAACCATATCCGTTATATCTTATACATTAAATAAAACTGTTTAAATTATTCTTATATAATTTCCTATTTTTTAATCTGTTGTAAACTATATAAACTGGTAGTTCTCAAACGATAAGCTATTCATCTTACCAAAGAAATCTGCAAAAGATAAGAAACCAATTGAAGAAACCAATCTCCAAAGATGTTAACAAAGATTCTAACAACTCTTGCTTTTGTGACAGGTAGGTTGATTGAAAGAACTTAAATTGAGTTTCAGAGAGCTTGATTTATTTGTTAACCACGAATACCGCTTATGTAGACTAGACAAAGGATACTTAAACTTTAACTTCGCTAACCATGTGCGTACTCAACACACGCTTATTATAGATTCATGTAAAATATACTCGAATTTGTTTAATAAGCCATTTTTTTGCATGTGAAATAATAGTTGGACAAGGATAAAAAATGTTGATTAGAGTACCTTTTTGTAAGGTTGTCTTACATGCAGGGCAAGTCACTTTCCAAAGACTATTTTACTAAATTTGAAGCAGCATATGTAGTTATATATTTGAATTATCATTAATACTCTTAGAAATATGGCGGGCGTTTATCCGGCGCCTAAGAGTAAATCAATAAGATTGATATTATATACTTGATATTTTAATTAAATTTACTTTCTATATCTAGCATGTCAAGCTCTTGTAGCACCTACTGGAAAAGCACCTGCATCAATTCCATGCCCAAACTATTTGTGCAATGGAAAATATGATGGCAACTATGAATATAACTACTATGGTAAAATCAACTCTCATTATTTCGTTCAATGTTCTAATGGATTAGCTTACTGTCAAGCTTGTTGGCCTATTCATTTGGTGTTTAAAGAAGAATGCAATCAATGTCTTTACAGCTATAAAGGTAGGTTAAAACTTCATTTGGAAACTCTAGAAACGCTTCCTATTGCAAAAAGATAATACAACACGTACAAACTACATTTTCTGTTTTTGTTACATCAATGTATCAGTTCCAAAATAATATATAAAGCAATAAGATACCACGGCACAGCCTACTTAGGCCACCCTCTATTTTTTCGATTTCGCTTCTGAAGCTGATGTAAAGCTTAAACAAACCAGGTGATAATAGACTTAATTTTACCAATATATATTTCTTGTTTACTTCCAAAATGTTGTGCTATAATTCTAGAACATTCAACAGTGTGAAATAACACTTCCCACAACGAAAATTTTAATTCCTGTCCCCATATGTATTTTAAAACTTAAAATGGTCTGTGTCTATTCTATACTTATAGATGAATGTGTTTCCACAAAGCCATGGGAACCAGCAACCACTTTTGAATGTCCCGACAAATGCCCCCATCTTGGACCATACTTCAGTGGAAACATTGAGGACCCAAACAACCCACACCAATACGTTGCATGCTTTCATGGAGCTACTGTTGGATGTATTGCTTGCCCGAAAGGATTGACATTCAATGAAGAAGACAATGCTTGTTTATTTGAGGGTGTTTACTTCACAGAAACAGATTCTCAAAAAGTAATAACAGAGGAACCACATTTTGAAACAGAAAAGCCACATGTTGAAACAGAAAAACCACATGTTGAAACAGAAAAGCCACATGTTGAAACAGAAAAG
>JAUKWF010000863.1:0-10498 GCA_032356525.1 Eutonina indicans
GTATTTCATCATCTTTTACCAATCAACAAAACCGAAAGAATGCAATTGAAATATCAAGAAACTATTGAACGTTAACAATGATAGACAATTCATTACATTGTACATCGACTATAACATGTTTCAAATATTTCAACATCTTTTACCAATCAACAAAATCGAAAGAATGCAATTGCAATATCAAGAAACTATTGAACGTTAACATTGATAGAAAATTCATTACATTGTACATCGACTATATCACATGTTTCATTCATTCATTCATTCATAATTTATATTTCGTAGGTTAAAATTTAAGTACAGATAAAATCTGATGTGGACCTACTTCAAATATTTCAACATCTTTTACCAATCAACAAAACCGAAAGAATGCAATTGAAATATCAAGAAACAATTGAACGTTAGCATTGATAGACAATTCATTAGATTATACATCTACTATAACATGCTTCAAATATTTCAACATCTTTTACAAATCAACAAAACCGAAAGAATGCAATTGAAATATCAAGAAACTATCGAACTAGAATTCATTACATTGTATATCGACTGCAGCTGAGCACGTGTAAATTACTGGTTGTAAACCCATGGTTACCAACAGTATTTAAAGTACTTTAGGGGAAGAAAGTATCAATTTTTCTCGCGAAAAAAAACTGACATGCGGATTCGCGAAATGGCCTAGGAAGCCGATTCGTGGTCGTTAAATTGAATAATAAATTATGTTTGTGATAAACAAAGCTCTATTTTACTTGTCAAAATTCCAATATTTAGAGAATAAAACTGCACCAAAAACCAAAACTCTCAAAAGTTATACCATGCAAAATTCATTTTTCCAGAACGCGAAAGTTTATTTTCCGCAAAAAATATCAAATCAATCATAAATCCTTTAAGTTTCCTCGCGAAACTTTCTCCCCGTAATTTATGCAAAAAAGGTTTCGGTTGCGTCGAATTTAATGCTGGTGTAACTTTTAACTTTTAGGCCTTATCATCGACAGGCCCACTGGACACTAGAACTTTTTTATATCTAATATTTGTTAAATTTGTAAATACTTTTAGTTTAACAGATGTCAAGACTGACAGAGGAGTGCATTTAACATTTTGCCGTTTATTTGTCACCTGTTTGTCAACCTTTTTACACTAGTCAGAAAAAAAAGTTTATTTATAGCTTAAACCATATACAGTCGGCCCTATATATTTTTTATGTCAGTAATAAATTAGGTCCACTTAGAGAACGGGTAGAGACAATTAGAATTAGAAAAATCATCGAAAATTACACAACATCCGGAATATTTTGTAATTTTGGTTTGGTTTGATACCCAAGTAATTGATTTTATAGATATTTCAGGTATATCAAAAAAATGAAAGTTAACGAAAATAAAACTTTTATTGTCCAAATTTAATTTTAAACGAACAGTACAATGTAAATAACTTTATATCTCTATAATTTTTTTTGACATACCCTGTATAACACGGATGAGAGGTGAGACTCAACCACAGGAGGAAATTAATTGCAATTAAATTGCTATTCACAATTTTGCAAAGGTTAACGAAGTTTTAATTGCAGTTCACCCCCCCCCCTCTCTCTAGTTAAGCGTCACCTCTGAATCTATTGCGACTGATCACAAATGTTTTATATGCTCTGTATATGGCTTTTTATTTATGAAAAGCACGAATCATTATACGAATTTTCATAAAATAATTACGTAATATCACGGAAACGAGGCAAGAGTTTCAGAATTTCTCATTATTTATTTATTTATGAAAAGCCGTATTGCTTTTTCGGCTGGTTTTTTCATTTTAACTTTTTCTATCACTACACTACTTAGCTGTATGCCCTAATATAATGGAACAAGTCAATAAAGAATAAGACAAAACAAATAAATGATTTTTAATGTTATGATTATTTTGTCCTGTTTTTTCCGTTCACCCTGTATATTAAAATTATATATTTACAAATAACAAAAATTTAACAAATATGATAGAGCGTAGAATTATTTTAAAACATTTTCTAGCATTTTTCAATGTCGAGATATTATTGCATATTTCGCAGAAGCTCTCAAAAAAGTGAAAAAAAGAAAAAGTTTCACATGCATGCATGCACGCATACAAACGCAGATAGATTAAGGGCACGTTTCCACTGTACTGGTTATCGAGTCTGGTTAATTACAGTTTGTATTGTAAAAATGTGTTATAAACACTTGAACCTTTGTTTTTTTGTCATTAACTCAGGTTAGCGAGCTAATTACCAGGTTACATTAAAGTTACATTAGCTGAACAAAATTAAATTTCAAAGTTATTTAGATTACTTGATGACAAACTTTATTAGTATGGAATAAAAATAATTTTCATTAAAAGTGGTATAAATTTTTGCTGACGGGTATGTGCGGCCCCTAAGGGTCGGTTTTTCTAGCAAGCCAACTGCACTGTAAGAGTAGACTTTCAGTCATATGCACTGTAAGGGTCTGATTTTGGAAATGTTTTCAATTTCTTATGCACTGTAAGAGTAAGAAAATTTTAGAAAAATGCACTGTAAGGGTATGTTTTTGGCCATTTTTTCACTGCACTGTAAGGGTCTGATTTTCAACCTGTATTTTGGGCCGCAAATACCGTCATTCCATAAGGTCACTCATGTGAGCGCTCAGATGAGTGCTTTATGTGATTGCTCATTTGAGATCCCCCTTTTCGCGTGGAATGTTCATATGGTTTCACGAAGAAAGTGTTTGCGAGTTAAGTGACTGCAATTTTTCGAGCCTTTTCAGTACTATACAGGGTTTATCAACATACGAGTAAAACTCAACAATTTAAAATGAGTCACTGCTACGAAAGATGTTGTCACTGATTATGCTGAACATAAATCACACATTTATAATCTACCATAGACTACTACTTCACAAAAATTTAAAAAATCTCCTGTGTCATTGATAATCATCAACTCGTCAGCTGGCAATGGTTCGGCACATTCAAAAATTTATCGTCAACTCCTTCCATGTTGCCTGTATTTGCGCACAACCTTTCAACAATGTCACCATTGCTCTTGACGATTGCGATGATCAATAAATCGCTTGAACGAAATTGGTTAGGGTTCAAGCGATTGTAAAAGTGAACTTTAGTGATCTGGACGCGCTGGTTGAACACAACTTTCCACCATTGTTGACTTCCACCATTGTAAGTATGAACACAAAATGCTTTAAGCTCAACGATTGTTTGAGCGGAGAATATTCCGTCTATTGCATTTTCTGGTTTCATTTCAAAATTTAATAAACTGCTCATCGATGTATCGCCCATCCATGGTCTCAAATTATCTAAAGACAAATCATTAGAGGCCCGTAATTTTAAGATAGACTATAATTTTTTTTTAGAAACACGTCACATTAGAGACACATCATTTTAATAAAGACTTTAAAATTATAATCTAGTATCATTTTAATAGTGTATAGTAATCTTATTTTTCCGTTTAAATATTAACTATTAAACCAATACATTACTCAGCAATAATAATTGCCAAAATGGTACTTTAAGGGCATTAACTTTCGCGTGTCAAAAAAAATATTTGCGTTTGGCGATTTTTGGAACAAATTTCGCGGAAAAAACTTTCGCGAATTCAAATTAATTCTGTTAGAATCCCATATTCCAAGTCAAAATAGGTGCTTTTGGACTAAAAAACTTTCGCGTATTGATGAAATTGATCCATTTTCTCGTGAAAAAACTTTCGCGTTTCGATGTTTCGAAATTTCCAAAGGCACAAACTTTCTATTGGTTTATAGTTGTAAAAATTAAAATTAAAAAAATCAAATTAACAGGGGGGGGGTGGGGCTAACATGATACTAGATTATAATTTTATAGTCTTTATTTAAATTATATGTCTCCAATGTGTTGCTAAGAGCATATTCAAAACACCTACTGACTATATGAATCTTAAAATATACTAGGGGATTTGCACAAACATAATGGCCACCAAAGAATGGTGACGTATCATGAAAATTCAGAAGTTAAGAAAGTGAAAAATAGAATAAAGCTCACGTGACCAACTATTAAAAACGTTTTGAATGAATTTATTACGACATTCAATAAAAATGGGATTTGTTTTGAACAACCATGAATTATTGAAGAATGAAATATGCATGGGGGGAGGGGCATTCAAAAAGTACGTTCGCTCGAAGGGAGGGGGTTAGGTGAAAAGCCAACAGCCATTGTTTTATGACGTCATTTCTATTGTTTAAAAGCGAACAAGGGGGGGGGGGGGAGGGGGGTCAAAAATTGGAAAAAATGACCGAACGTACTTTTTGAATTCCCCCCAGCTAAACGCAGCTAAAAACTATAAGAAATATAATAAAATCATGTCTTTTACTGCTGCATACAGTTAACTCCTTGATATTCACGAAGGGATTGTCGTCATAACGTTTGTATCAAAGCTTGAAATAAAACAGTTCATATACAAATCAAAGAAATAACAAGATTTACTTACAAATTTGTAGGGTGTGTCACCACTGTGTTCTAATAAATAAATAAATAAATAAATAAATAAAATCATACAATCGAATTTGTACAATCAAGACTTGATGAATTCAGCGAGTCAGACGAGTCAGATTCAAGAAAGTCAAATTTTATTAATGAGGGGACTCAGAGGTGGATCTAGCCACAAATTGAGGGTTCGCAAAATCAGCAAACCATTGAAATCAAGCAATGAATCGTCAAAATAATTGAATTGATGATGTTTTTATTGTTGAAATAATAGACCTCTGGATCCGCCAATGAGACTCCCCTATGATACAAAAAGCCTTTTATTATGATTTTTTTTAAAAGAAACACCATATACTGTATTCTATCCTTCTATCGCGTGTTACACACCTTAATTCTTTTCTGAAAGGTTTGAGCGATGTCTAATACGGAATAAGAGCAAAGTTGGTTTTTCATATTCTAGTACAAAACTAATTCATCAGACCAACTTGTCTTTTTACACCTATTTTGTGTCACGTCTAGTTCAAATACTTATAAACTTTTCCAAAAAATAATTGAATTAGACAAGGCATAAAACAGGCGTAATTGTTTTTTATTGTTGCCATGGAACTTTGTTCAATAAGCCATCAGTAGCCAAGATTTAAGCTCACCTTTCAAGATACGTGAACTTAGTAAAACCTCCAAATTATGCCATTTTTAGTCATTGCGTGAAACGCAGATGAGTATTAATTAGCACAAATTCTGTTAGTAAGTGTGTGTGTTTGTCGATGGTCTTCTCCGAAACAATCTCCGTAGTTTTAGCTGTTTTGATGTTTGTTATTGCAGCTGTTTAAACAACAGAATGATTTTGTGCACGGTCTAGACATTGATGACGTAACGCTATTAATATACTTTTTTTATTGATTATGAGTTCAATGGTTCAATGATTTTATTTACATTTTACCAAATTTGAAAATTCAGCTATGATTGTACATACGGAATACAACGTTTTTTTAACGTTCAAAAGACGCCTTCACAATGTTGCACACGTCTTTTGAATGAGAAATTTTTGGTGGCATTTTTACCAAAAACTTAGCAGGCTTTTTTCATATTCCGCTTGTTCTGAAAAAACGGCTGTTGTTATACAGTCTCCCTGTTTTATTTTGTTTTGTCTGAGATAGCAGGAATAGTGGTCTTCTTTAAAGACCAGCAATGACTTTCAGGCCAACCGGCCTCTTGTTTGTTTTTATTTGTCTGTTTTTTATCATCGCAAAAGAAGAATGTATGTAAAAATCATCAGAAATAAATGATGAAGATCTGAATGAACATGATTGAATAATTCAGATAGGGGTGATTATTCTTTCTATTTGTATTGGTGTTTGGTTGTCATGAGAACTATGTATGAAAAGCAGTTAGATTTGAAAAAGAAATACTCTACAGTTAAAAATATTATAAATCATACCAAAAATAATGCGATATTTTCTATATCTTGACTTCCAACTTTGTTCACTAATAAGCCATCATAAACCTCAAAAAATCAGTTAAATAAAATACGATATTTTCTAACCTTGACTTCCGTGAATGTATGAAATTGGTCTTCATTCTGTTTTTGAGCTGTGATTCTGTTGGCTTGAAATGAGCAACAATAACATGTTTCAGTACCAGGACCAGACTTCGATATCTGTTTCATGTATCCTTCAAGGTTGCGTTGACGACATTTCAGAATACACTGGGTCATGGATCCAGTACCTACTTTCACAGCCAAGCATTTCTTGAGGTCGTCAATTGTTGAAAATCCACGTTGAATGAATGAGGCATCTGCTAACAGATGTGTGATTGTGAACAATAGAAGTTCGTTGTTCAAACATGATTCGTCGTCGTCGTGTGACAAATATTAAATTGCAATAATATGGTATTAAAACTTCAGCTGCAAAAGAATTGTATGTAACATTCTAAGGCGTAGCTTATACGGCCGATGCTTGAAATAAAGAAAAGTTTTCAAAGGTGTTTCCTTCTTATACACAAATCTTTTACATTATATATTATTGATGGATTCAAACTAGAGTGATTTCAAAAAAAATATACCGACCATAAAATAAATATATAAATGCGACAGTTGGTAAGGATATAACTGAGGTCGTACCCATGACAACAAATCTTTTACATCATACAATATGAATGGATAATATTTATTTCGACCAAGTTTTTTTGACCAAAATAAATATATGACAACCTCTGCTCAAGATATCAATTCAAAACCCTATGAAATTATTTCCGCAAACAAGCCAACTGGATATCTCAAAGTTGAATATTTTTTTATATATGTACCTTAGAGGTATATAGAAATGCGACAGTTGGTAAGGATATAACTGAGGTCGTGCCCATGACAACAAATATATGACAACCTCAGCAAGATATCAATTCAAAACCCTACGAAATTATTTCCGCAAACAAAACGACTGAATATCTCAATTATGTAGCAATGAACGACATTCGGAATAGATAAAAAATAATCAGCAGTGAATGCATTAAACTATCATAACCTCCTTTAATTACGGTAGCAGCTAAAAGCGGAAACCGTATTAGTTTTGCCGTGGTACTCCTCCTCCCCAAGAAGACATTTCTGCCTAGGACCTAAGCGTATACTTTTTTCCACGCGAGGCGGGCAAAATTTTTTAAAAAATCAAAATTTTCAAAAAAAACCTACAATTTTCAAAATTTTTCAAAATTTAAAAAATTGCAAAAATTCGCTGCTACCGTTTAGAGCCATGTGGCTATTTTTATATCTTAGTGACTCTTTTCACGGTCCATTGCGGGAAAAAATCAAAATGGACCTGCGGATTTTAAAGCTTCGGGGACACGGAAACAAATTGCGATTGTGTAAGGTATCCCTGTCACAGGATCCTTGATGACGTTTGGTGGAGTTGTATTGGGCAGGATTGAGGAACACTAAAGAGTTCTATTGAACTACTCAACTAATATATTTCCTGCTCTAGACATGTGTACACTTCAGTATATTCAATCAGAGTGAGTTTCCCATGCTGGAAAACTGGTGGACCTGGCTGAGAAGACTGGGACAGAAATTAGTCACCAGGTCCTGAGCACATGGAAAACACAATGAAATAGAGGGGCATGTTGGCTCTGACTCAGCAAAACTCAATCACATATTACATAGACACAGTGAGCCAACATGGGGGATTCAAATGTAAACAAACTATATATATATACACTAGTAAATAATATATCCTTCTCGCACATTATCTGTAGTCCTTTATCTAGGGCCCTACAATTGCAACAAAATAACTTTGTTGCAATCGCATGAAAAATTGTTCCCGTGTCGCATGGGCTCTAGTCTAGAAGACCACTTTTGGCTTAGCGCTTTTTTCTGATTCTGATAGCATATCAAAAAATAAAGAAATAAATGAAAAAACAATGTTGCCGTAACGGAGTAAACCATAGCCTACCAGGATACATGGGCTCTAGCTCGTGAAACAAAAAGTTCGTATAACCAAAACACGTGAATATACCATGTAGCTTCAAAGTATTTTATGGTATCATGATATATTTATACTTATAGTAAGCTCAAGTTTTACAAAAAGAATAGAATCATCAACTACCGTATTAAAAAGCCTTTTATTATTTTTATAATTTGACGTTGTCTTTATGTTATTTTGACGTTGTTTTGACGTCGTTTTGACGTTGTTTTGTCGTCAAATACTCAACAGGTTAATTCACCCTTATCATCAAGACAAGGTCTCGCTTGTTCGAAAATATTGAACAGTGTATGCTGTATAAATAAAAGCTAAATTCGCAATTTCGAGCTTTCCTGAACCAGAAAGTTACAGAAAAAGAATCAATATAAGAGGGGTTTCGCGTGAATAGAACAATGTAATGTAATGTTGTATGTTTATAGTGGCTAGTCCAGATAATCCAGACCACCTAAGTGCTGTAATTGTTTTCACTGGAGGCCACTCATCCCGTGAAACACCTACGGGGAGCCTTATAGAATTAGCAGTGATTTTCACCGCCGAAAGCCTCGAGGTGGCGTTGAATTGGAAACACTTGGAAACACAGATCCACATAGTTTTACTCCTTTGCCACCATTTACTTTTTTTGTTCATCATTCATGTTTTCTTGATCGTATACAAACTATACATAATAGCCTAGAAGTAAATATTTTTTCTGGATAAGGAGACGCTCGCTCGGACACACGAAATAACATACATATGAGGCTCTGAGAAATCGATTTTTATGTTGGCTACTCTTTGCTCATAGCACACTTACATATGCAAAAAGTAACCAAAGAAACCAAAAACAAACTGAGAAAAATCATTCTTACAATTGCTGACGTTGCCTAAGACCGGTTCCATTAGATTATTTTCTACAGCGGGTACATCAACAAAATTAGAAGTGAACATAAACTTCTTAGCATTTTATAACTATAAAATTATATTTTCGGTGGAACTGTCTTTGATCATTGTACTGTTTATTTAAAATCAAAATTTGAGCAGTTCAATTTCAATTTCAATGCACTGGTAGGAGGATAGTTTCTGCTCACTTTCAATTTTTGATATACCCTTTATGTAGACACTTTCATATAGATCATTTTCACAATAAAATAAAATAAAATAAAATACTAGAACGTTTTAGTTCAGCCTCGAATGTCTCTTTTTATTTGAGTTTTTTTTGATAAAGAAATAAGTCCAAAATTGTGGCATTTAAAGCGAAAAGGAGAATCTCAAAAGAGCGCTCAAATGAGCATTCACGTAACAGCTCAAATGAAGGTGCTCACTTGAGCCATTTAATCGCTTATTATTCACTCAGTACTATAATCGTATCGTAGTATCTCTCAAATGAATGATTGAATTGCTCTCATTTTTAAGCACGCTTATGTGAGTGTTCATTTGAGATTCCCCTTTACCCGTGAAATGTCACGATTGACTCATTTCAATTTTGTGGCATGTTTCATGACATGCTTAATTCCTCAACTGCGGCAAAAACAAACGTCATATTAGTTTTAGGAATATGATCCTGTTATTACAAAAAAACACAAAAAAAACCAGCAATTCAAGATTCGAACTGGTTTTCAAGAATACCTTTTTTATATAAAATGTTCATAAAGCGTCAAAAATATCAGGAAAACTAATTCAAAAAACGTCCGAACAACATCCATACATCATCCATATACATCGTTCATACATCGTTCATACAACGTTCATACATTGTTCATACATTGTTCATACAACGTTCATACAACGTTCATACATTGTTCATACAACGTTCATACATTGTTCATACATCGCTCATACATCATCCATATACATTGTTCATACAACGTTCATGGAACGTCAATTCAACATCCAAACAACTTATGTTTTGTTTCCTAACGTTATGTAGGTCGTTTTAAGGTCAAAAACAACTTCTACCACAAAGGCATTCTTATACGAAATCTTTAATACCACTTCTTAGAAATGTCAAAACTTTTTACTGCAATTGACGTAAAACTATACATACATCCAAATAACGTTTGTAAAGCGTCCAGTCTAGACAAAGGATGACCCAATTCACTAAAATATAAACAAATAAAAAACTCGATTCCATTGTTTAGACACTGCATTTTAATTGGTCAATGTCTATTTTTTGCTTACTTTTTGAAAAGAATTGTGATTTATTAGAGCTAGATCAAATTTGCATTTCATAATCTAATAGTTTCAGAGAGTTGTTGCAAAGAGAAAGTTGTGTATGGAAAAAATGTGAACAGACGTTAGAAGACGTTGTAAAAGAAAAGTGAACTACAGGGTATATCAAAAAAAATTAAAAGTTAACGCAAATAACATTTTATACATCAATTCATTTCAAGAGAACTGTATTTTTTTTGTTAAATTTGTTTTTACTGTAAACACTAAAGATTTAACTGTCTGTTTGAAATCAAATTTGGACAAAATTAAAGTACAGGGGGCTAATATAAAAAAATTTTGTTCTCTTTAATTAAATATTTCCCTTAGGAAATATATGTTGAGATAGAGATTCATCTTCTTCGTCGACAGGAAATGGCATATAATTT
>JAUKWF010000864.1:0-10495 GCA_032356525.1 Eutonina indicans
TTCTTACAATTTCTTTTACAAATTTATCATTTGCTGAACAATAAAACCAAAGACACAGACTCACTCTTTTATGAGACAACACCTTTCTGCAGGCAATGTAAAATTTAGCTGTTTTCCTAATGTTAGAAAAAAGACTCTTACTTAATAAGTGGATGATAGCTTTTATTTCTATGTTAATAAAAATAAAACTTCAACATAGTAGTTCAATCGTACCTAACGGAAGGCAATAAAATTAGAGAATAATATTACCTATAAAATATCTGAAATAAATTGTACTCACTTGCATAACAAGCCAAATCTGCTGCATCTGCTTTTGCAGATGCAATCCTTGTGCTCTCTGATATAGAAGTGAGTTGACACACATCCATATTTCATCCCTATTTCAAATTCCTGTTTTTAATTGTTAATCATAATCATACTCATAATTTTATGCTCCTATGAATAAAAATAACAGGATAACTTTTATGAGCATTAACAGGGAAAAACCATGATGATAGACAAACAAATATCACCTTTTAAAACATTTTGAGTTTGAAGGACTATCTACCAAATCAAGCCCATCAAACGATTTAGATGAAATAACCAAATAGTGGCGGACAGCTAAAATCAACCCTAATAAAAAATGATGAGTTATGGTAAACAGCCACACACACATTATATATAGTCAAAGAAGATATTTTTTTATGAAAAAAACAACATAATTTTGACAGTTTTTTTAAAATACATGTGATGCACTCTAAAGAATATGTCTAAGCATTTTTGAAAAGAAAAACTGAAAACTACAAGTTCAACATTACATACTGTGTTAGCCAAAATATATACTTTGCTTATCAGATTGCTTTTCTGCTCTTCTGTTATTTCCTGAATATTATGATCAGTTGCCTATTTTCATCTATAACTTTTGATGCTTGCTAAATTAGAAGCTGGTTTATTAGGAGGGTATAGATAATTCATAATAGTTTCTTACTATCACACTCTTTTTTCCCCCAAATTTATATTCAAAAGCCCCCAAAATCCGAAAACGCCCATAATTTTGGCCATCACAAGCTCTTATAGAATTTCCTGATTTTTGGCGCTCACTGCAAATATTATATATCTGTATATGGCTGTGGTAACTGAGAGATGCTTGCAAAAGGATAGAGGTGACAAAGTTAAATGCATTTAAAAAAAATCCAACAAAACAAATACAATGTGAGACTTAGGCCATGTGCCCACTATACCAGATAGCTTTTCATGCCGACATAAAAAAGCTATCCGATATAATGTGAACACTTTTTTTGCATAATTCAGTATAAGACGATTTATTGTTTTTGGTGTTCACATTTAGGACGATACACAATGAAAAAAACAAAGAAAACAAATTAGTACCGTAGAAGTTCACAACTTTGAATTTGTTCTCAATTTTGAACACGATAATAACAAACTTTTTCGGGTCTTAAAAATATAAACAAATGTTTCACCAAGGTCAACAACCACACTCCACAAAATTTCAAGCTAGAATAACAAGTTAGAAATAATCATTTCGAAAACACGCTCGTACCTCGCTTGCCTCTGCAAAATGGCCTCGCTGTTTTAAGGCCTCGTCTACATATAATAGATCTCACACTCTCTATCAGCTTCTCTCTCTCCATCTCCCATCCTTGTGTGCAAAAGAAACCCAACGACACTCGGTTAATGTAAAAAAAAGGAGGAGGAACTTATCGGCAGTAATGGGTACATAGCTTTAACTTTGTTTTTGACTCGATTATCCCCATCGTTAGTTTCGCTTCAATTACCCATACACCACAGCTCTAAATAATCAACAGTTCATTTAGTTTTAGTTTGACTGGTGGGTTGTGTGTATGGTGGATGTAAATAATGTTGGTCGGTATGCTTTTTATGTCGACATGAAAAGCTATCCGGTATAGTGTGCACATGGTCCAGGGCTGGAAAATAAGGGGCGGTCAACGGTCAATGACCGCCTTGTTTTGCGTCTTGACTTCTCGAAAGTTCAACTTTGTGATCAACGTGACTGCCCACTTTTTATAGATTAGCTCGCTAGTTTGCAATGTCAAAGATAATGTTGTAATTTTGTAATTTATTGTTTTCAGGGGTGTTCATTTAAGCCAAACTAAGGACCCCCCATAAAAAGATGCCAAATTTTTTTGCCTACAGCGCTTTTATGACCGCCTCAGTTGTTTTCCTTATTTCCAGCCCCTGTGGTCTTAATTATAAGTAAAATTTACTTTTGATTTTGGTGGCATCCTGCAAGTCCCTGCCTATCTGGCAAGGAAATCTCCTACCTGGCTTTCCCCAGCAGTGTTCAGTTTGTTTGAAATAAAAGTCAATATTATTTTTTTTTTGAACAACAAATTAGTTTTGTTTTGCCTGATATCAAAAAAAAGTTTTATTTGTTCCTTCTGTTTGTTTATATTCTAATTTTTACATGCCCCTACAATTAGTTGCTGATCCGAGTTATGTCTGTTCACAGTATTTTAAAAATATAGTAGTCCTGTACAGGGGTCTGCGCCAAAAAGATTTTTTTAAGATTGTTCACACGTTTACGGACCATCCTTTTTATTTTTATGGACTCAACGTTAGCAAAGGTTGCAGAGGGAAGGCAGGGAGCATCTTGTTTAGTTTGCCAAATTAAAATTTCTACTATACCCAAGGTTTTTATAATTGAAAGGATTTTTTAGCTAGTATCAAAACAGTAACTTGCTGGATAAAAACTTTCATTTTGAATGGAATTGAAAACATTGCGTATCTGATAGGGAGATGGGATGGTAGCCTCTCCCTCTATTAGCAATGCTATTGGAGAGATCTCCATCTGTAGGTATATATATACAACCATGTAAAAAATTACTTAAGAGAGAATAAACGTGTCCTTATTTTTCCTTTCCATTATATACCTACATTTAAAAAAATGAAACAAAAAAACCCAACATGTACCCTCATTCATCAGACAGCTTAAGTATTTAGTTTGATTATAAAAAATATTTGATAAAAATTATTACACAATACAATCATAATTTAGAAAACATAAAACCAAACTTCCATTATTTATGTATTAAAATTCCACTTCCATTCCGTGTTCGACGTTCGGATACCATTTTTATTGTTTTGGCGGTCCAACTGTATCTTATTGAGCAAAGTAGATTTTTATTTAACGCCCTACTTGTTTCTCGCTATCCGATTGGGTGTATTCCTTACAGGACAGGGATGTGGCTGAGTTGGGCGTTTGTTATTGATTATCCAGTGACAACAAACAGCGACTGTCTCATGAAGAAGAAGACAGAAGATTTTAGAAAGGATTGGATTGGGTTAATCTCCTGTAGATTGTGATAAAATAATACCAAAATGAATTCTCAACAACCATGTTGCAGTGTTTGCAATGAGATTTTTGATGAGGAAGAGAAAATGGTGAACTCAAATGGACAACTGTATCATGAGAACTGTTTTGTGTAAGATCATTTTTCCCTGCCTTTGTTTTATTGAATCATATTTAACCTTGTTGTTATTTATTTGCCAAAAGAATGCCAATCGGTTGATAAATTTATTATATATTTCAAATCTGATTCTTCCCATTTTCTGTTATCTATTATAACATGAATAGAATTCACACCCCTTGAGTTCTTAGGAAAGATATAACGCCACACTTAACATCGGTTGTCGGTGTCGGTTTTAATCTAAACGCCATATTGACTTTAATTGTGGCAAAATGGGTTCGGATGGCATTAGTTTTTTAGTTAAATAGAAGTGACCATTTCAACAGAAAGCCCTCTGTAATACTCCTCATAGAAGAAAAAATGTTGGCACTATAGACCTTTTTCCATCAGAGCTGACATTATTAAAAAACATAAATTTACGTACACGATAATGAATTTTGGTGATTCAACTATTCTCTCCTGCGTCTATAAGCTGTATGATAATTTTATACTGAAATACTTCTTTATTTCTGTTTATTCATCAATTCACCTACTGTCAGACACAATCATAGTTTAATTGCTTTTGATTATAATACTTTATACAGGCATGGTTTCTACTGGTGCATCTGGGGCACTGAGTTTCCGTTCCTGAAGCTTATTCCATTAAAGCTGTCCTCTTGGCTTGACCCTTAATTTATATATTGATTGAGGGTCACACAACGTTGTTTCCAATCAGGTCTCAATGAATAAGGGTCAGGTTGTGTCCCTATGTTGTAAAACTACTTCTTCAAGTAAATCTTAACAGCCAAAGGTCAGTTTTTGGTTACAAGTGACAGTGGGTGAGATGGGAAAGGAAAACAACAACATTAAACTTCTTACTTGTAGTAAAATTGTACAAGATAAAATATGTTATTATTCCTTGAACTTCAATTACAAAGAAATTGTGTCCCAGAAAGAGATGAGAACGTGTAGAACTTAATAGCAAAAGAGAATACATGTGTCTTTTTCTTTCAGGTAAAATGGATTTCCATGTAAAATGGCCTCTTAGATGGTTATAATCTAACACCTGAAAACATCACCATGTGAATATCTAACATAATATATTATTTTCCCATTTTAGTTGTGCTCAATGTTTTCGACCCTTTGAGGGTGGTGTTTTCTATGAAGTAAGTTTTATTTTTTAATTAGTTTAGATTTTTACTGCTTCTTTTGACAATGCTTATCTAGATATATACATATATATCTAGATAAGCATGTATACATGTATATGTAAGGCACAACAAATGATAAACCTAATATTGTAACATTAGTTCTCAAAGTCCCTATTTTAAATCACAACAGCTCTTTGCTCAATACATATGTCCAGGCAGAAGGAAATGCATTTACCATTAATCAAAAAATGTTCTTCAATTTACTTTTTTTTCTCAACAATTTGGACTAACAACAACCTCTGGGAATTGATTAAAAAGAATTGGACTTCATATAAAAATAAAGATTATTTATTGAAATAAGTCATTGAATAAAAATGTTAAATTTTGGTTCTAGCTTGGCCCCTGATAGGGAAATTTGGGGTTTTACGCCATATTTGAAAACCTAGTAGCTTGTTGTGAATTTTGAAGGAGTGATCCAAATTTTCCTGTGTACAGGGTTTCGTTTTGTGACAATGGGATATCTTTATAAGGTGGTTCTTATTAAACAATAATTCAGATCATTCAAATGTTTTGAAATGTTGGATTCTTTTACAAAAATCAGATCTACAAAACTTTAAATAACAATATATTTTATTGGAAAATGCTATTAACATAATAGATCATCAATTTTGTGATTTTCTTTTTAAATAGTTTTCTCTTATTTCTCCTTATTTGGTCACCAAGTCATTTTAGTGATAGACCCAATATTTATGCTAACACATACTATTTTTTCATTTAGTTTGATGGGCGTCAGTACTGTGAATATGACTTCCAGCAACTTTATGCACCATGTTGTCGGGGTTGTGGGGAATACATCATTGGCAGAGTTATCAAAGCCATGAATGGTAATTGGCACCCTGAATGTTTCCGCTGTGAAATTTGTGATGACATTCTTGCTGACGCAGGTTTTGTGAAAAATGCAGGAAGGTATATGATTTGTTATACTTTTGCAACAAAATAAAAATATGATAAGGGACTGATTTTTGCTTGAGAAAAACATTTTTAACTTCTCTTAGTAGTGAAAATTGAAAAGACTCAATAAATTTCAAGGGACTGTAAACTCAGCAAAATTACTGATGGATCTCAATAATAATGCATGTGACAAAAATGCAAACAAACTAACATAATGCTTTTAATATATATGACTGTACTTTCATAGTGTATATTTTCCTTATTCAGAGATACTACTGGTCTTGCCGAAATTTAACATATAAGATTTAACTGATTTCTAATTCATGTTATTTTCATTCCATAGGGCATTATGCAAACGTTGCAATGCTAATGAGAAATCGAAAGGTGGTCGATTTATGTGTCATAAATGCCATACCTACATTGAAGAAGGCAAGCATATCATTTACATGGGTGATCCTGTGCATCCGTGGCATTACAACTGCTACGAATGTGGGTAAGTAAACTGGTGAGGTTATTGAAGAAACATTGAAAAAAGTGGAATGATTTGGATCGTTCATCTGTTCAAAATAATCTATACATCATCATAGAATGAAACAAAGCCAAAATAACAGTATAATTTAATTTTAAGTGCTTTTCTTATTTAATAAATAAGGAGAATTGTTGATAGATATACTTACCATAAACTCTCTATCAATTTTACATGCATATATTATGCATTGTTCTATCAGAACCGTGTATCCAAACTACACTTTGTTGACAAAAATATACTTTTGTAGTAGTTTGATAATGTTTATAGTTAATGCTTTTTTTTAATTTTTAATTGAAGTTATTGTTTTTTGTTTTTAATACAGGCGTGAGCTAGATGAAACATGTCGTAAAAGAAATAACGAGCTGTATTGTTTACGTTGCCATGACAAAATGGGTATCCCCATCTGCGGTGCTTGCAAGTAAGTTTAATGAGATGCTAGACGTTTTTGTATATAGAGAGTGAGATTTCCTTAAATTTCGAAAAATTGTTTTTTACACCATATTTGAAAACCTAGTAGCTTGTTGTAAATTTTGAAGGAGTGATCCAAATTTTCCCGTGTACAGGGTCTCGTTTTGTGACAATGGGATATCTTTATGATATAATTTTTTTTTTTACAAAATTAGGAAATAGATGTTTCTCTGACTGTTCAGTATTTTGATAAAACCTTTTCTTCTTGGTTTTTACAATAACATTTTTGATTGTACCTTGTCTCTACCACTTACCTCCTGACTTCATTATTTTGACACTTTTATCGGTTATATTTTTCTAGAAAGCCAATTGAAGATGAGAGAGTGGTGAACGCAATTGGGAAGCAATGGCACGTCGAGGTGAGTACTTTAAAGGAAGAAACTTTCGCGGTACCAGCCCAACCGCGAAATTTTTGTGTTTCGCGGGAATAAACTTTCGCGGGCGAAGAAAAAATTTGGTTAAAAATTATTTTTTATTCAATATTTTTGAGTTAATTTCTGCAGATTCAGTGATTTTCTTGTTATATTTGAGAGTCAGAATTTGGAACACGATGAACAGTTGTGAAAAACTGACAAATTTCTTTAGATTTTACTTCGAAAACCTTTTTGAAATATTTCGCGGGAATAAACTTTCGCGGATGACAGATTTTGAAAAGTTTTCGCGGAATTAACTTTCGCGGAAAGAGCCGGAAAACGCGAAACCGCGAAAGTTTCTTCCAGCGAAAGTTTCTTCCATTAAAGTATCTCTCTGTTCTGATCATCACATCAGTGATCATCATGGTCAACTTACTTCTTTTTTGTTTTGTTGACACTTTCACATCTCAGCGTCTACCATTATGGCCATAATTGCTGAATCATGCCCTTGCTCTGTTTTTGTACCAGTATCAAAGTATTGATTTTTGCTGATTTTTTTTTTGTCGCCCCTCTTATTATAATATACCTATTACCTAAAAGTAAATATTTTTTCTGAACAAAGTTTTGTTTCTAATTATAAATGATAGGCCTGTGAGTCGCTTGAATTCAACCACTACAATATTTAAATTGCCAAGTTTCTTTTCAACTAGATAAGATAGTATCAGGCTTCTCCGTTTGACGCGCGCGATCGCGCACGTAAATGATTAAAAAATCGCGCGCGCACGTTTTTCTAAAGAAGCCTGAGTATATATTTATTTTACTACATACCTCTTTTCTTTTAGCATTTCTGCTGTGCAAAATGCGAGAAGCCTTTTTACGGTAATCGGCATTACGAGAAGAACGGACTCGCTTACTGTGAGACACATTTCAACCAGGTATTTACCATTTCGCTGTCAGTTTATTTGCGCTCAATTATTATTGTCATTTGTCATTTGATCAACCTACCTCGGATTTTTCAGGTTCTATTTGTCAGTTTGTCTGCACGCAAGGTCGTTTCAACGTCCATGAAACGTTATGAAACGTCCTGGGAACATTGTTTTGACGCTGAGCGACGGTCGTCTATTAGTATTTATCTGATCTGATCGTAAGGCTATTGTTGTGACGTTGGGTCTAACGAAGTGTCTTGCTCCTGGGTTACAATTACGCTTCCCCTATTTTTCTGAACAATGTTATTTGAAAAGTTGTGCTTGATGGGTCTTTTTTCAGAAGTCAGAAATCCTTGAAATTTTCGTACAATGTCAATATATGGAAATGTTCTTCATTTGATTTTATATATATAAGCTAATCCTTCTCTTACTTTCGTTCAGCTTTTTGGTGATATATGCTTCATTTGTAACAGAGCAATAACGAGGGATGGTAAGATAACATAGTTTCTAATGTATCATTTAACAGTTATTTGGGAGATAATGTTAGCCATTTGTAAATTATTCTGGAGATTTTGTCTAACGTACAATCTATCGTTCCGATGTAACATTTTTCACGGAAAAGTTAAAAAAAAGAGTTTGTCCTTAAGAACATTCAAGTAGCAAAAAAAAATAAAAAAGAGTTTGTCCTTAAGAACATTCAAGTAGTTTATTCCTATTATAAAGAAACAATGGGCTTGAGTAACCTTTCTGAATCCTTTTAAAGTTCTTAGAAAATACTCTTCGGAAAACTTTTTCGCCAAATCATTTTTCATAGGTGTTTTCTTTGTGATACCATGCAATGGGTCTACTTTATATATGGTATATATATTTATTTTTTAGTTGTGACTGCTCTGAATAAATGTTTCTGCGTACATCACTTCAGTTGTACTGGCTGTAATACCAAGCTCACGCTAAAGTAAGTACTGTACATTCCTTTTTCCCTTTAATTGCTCCTTGTTAGAAGAGTAATTTTGTCGTTCAGGTGGAAATCACCTTAAAAAGTGGGAAATGTTCTTCTTAAAGACTATTTTATAGTTTTTTAGTGAACACTAAAAAAGTGCTTTCTAATTGAATTGCATTCAACATTCTATGTGCGATTTTATAAGATTACACTTGTCCAGTGAAACTTTTTTAAATTGTTTTTTCTTCACTTTTTTATTGTTTTCTTTTTTCAGGAGTAAGTTCCATGAGTTGGATTTGAAACCGCTGTGTTTGCGTTGCCATGAGAAACTGCCGAAGGAGTTACGTAAGCGTTTGAAGAAATCAGAGTCGGCAAGTCGTTGAGATTGAAGTTTCGCAGATCGTCGTATATCATTACCATTGTATTGGCCGGCAAAATCTTCGGATCTTCGGAGAAATAGTATCTACGAGACAGTGTCTTTTTATTGAAACGCCGCGCGATTTGTGCGACACTGTTCATGACAAACACTCCTTCCTTGCTGTGACTTTAAAGTGAAATTGCACAAAAGGAAACCACAGTGTAAAATGTATAGCTTTTCATACAACATTTGTTTAAAGATTATGTGTAAAGCTTTACTATTATTATTACTATAAATATACATATATTTTACTATACTCCGCTATTGTATTTTTCTTACTTATTTGTTTTTTTTGGTTTCGCATCTTTTTACCGCGAAAATTTGTGACAATAAACCAACCCAACGCAAAAAAAACCTTTTAAATGTTTTCCAGACGTTTGCTTAAACGACAGGGTCTAGGTTTGTTGGGCAGCACTTCCTTTTTTTATTTCTGCAAACAATTGTTTCCTGTTATCTGCTTTATATATAATATCGGTGTTTTAAATGCATAAATTTTGTAGTAGCATTTTTTTTGTTTGTTGTCAATTACTGATTTTTAAATTAGTGTATGTATACAGTTTTCAAAAAGAATTCGTGTTACCGTTTGTACAGTGGAATCTCTCTACCTCGAATACCCTCTATCTCGAACTTCTCTATTTGTTTCGAGCAAAAAGCTCAGGTTTGTGTAATCTCTCTAAGCTATTTTTATCTCTTTATATCCAACTTTCTCTATTTCGAAAAGAGTTGTGAGTTCGTAATAGAGAGATTCCACTGTATGTCCTTTATTTGTAAAAATGAACATTGCTGATGTTGTATTTTATAGGATTTATTTTTAATTTAGTGTGAAAAAGCAGTATTTTTTTGTAATAAAATTTTTTCGAAGTGTTGTTATTATCTTACAGGGAAGAAATTTTGGTGATTCAACCTAATCTGGCCAATTTCATGAATTCGCAGAATATAACTATACCTTGTACCAAACCCTTCAACGTAAAGAAGTGTGTACATTACTATTTCGACGAAATTGAAATCCCATACGGGACTGGTACAGTCAAAATAAATTGTGGTGGATATAAAAAATATCAAGTATTTAGAATACGATCATTTTTGTTAAATGTGTAGGCTTCAATCTTAACCCTGTTTTAGAAACAAAGAATTTAGAACTAGAGCGGTTGCAATCTTTGCAACGGCAGGGTGGCCACGCGTCCTTGAATGTCCTTGAAGTCCTTGAATTTGTAGTGTCCCTAAATTGCCCTTGAAAAAGTACGTTTTCAACCTTTTGCCTTGAATGTCCTTGATTTTTTCACTATTACATAAATATTTTTGCTTTCAATGACAATATGTTTAAATTTTTCAGGTACTGTTTGGTAATATTT
>JAUKWF010000865.1:0-10495 GCA_032356525.1 Eutonina indicans
CTCACTTGCAAAGAAGTAAATTTGCTCTTGCGTTATGAAAGCTTTAGAATTAAATATTTGGATTGAGTTTTAGCCAAGCTAGGGGACCTAAATTTGAAAAAATCCTTGACTCGTCAGCCCCAACCATAAAAAATCCTTGCCTTATCGCATGACAATGCTGAAACCGAAAAAGTCTTTATAATTAATAAGCATTTGATGTCCATGGCTTTCATCTATTTCTGAAGAAACCATTCTAAGCCAAACTTTGAAAAACATTTGTAACCTTTTCGGGTGTTGGTATTTTTGTTGACACTGCGTGTTATAAAAATATCTTTTTTGTTTTGCTACCTTAAATATTTAGAGGTATGATAATTTTTTCGACTAAAAATTGTCATAAATTTATATTATGATTGGCTTAATTAGGAGTAGTAGCCCTGATATTTATCTTGCTGGAAGATGATGATGATTGGCTTAATTAGGAGTAGTATTACTGTCGGTCTCAGGCTGGAATTCAGTACCATTTCATATAAAAGGGCTGGAATTAAGCACCATTTTCAACCATTTAGGCTGGAAAAGTATGTAATAATGTTGAAAAAGGCTGGAATTTTGTTTTTAAAGTTTGTTAACCACCCTGACTAAGCCTGACCCAAACCCTAAAACCTGAACCCTAAAATCACATAAAGGTCACGGTTAGGGTTTGGCTTAATAAAAAAATATATAATAGTTATAGTTACAAGCTACAAAATTGATATTTTGAAATATCAATGTTCAGATCCGCAAACTCAGGATTTAGCCGTGTCTCAACTTTCCATTGGAGCTACCATTTGAAAATAATTAACTTAAAGATAGAATATTATCTTTAGTTTTGTTGACGTAACTATCATAAACATATTCACTCTCCTACTCTATAAACTGTATGTTTCATTTTATATTTAAAACATTTTTTATTTCTGTTTATTTGTTTATTGAAAAAACTGCAGTTTAATTGTTTCTATAGATTAGTGTCTTGTGTTGGAAACAACTTTGTGTGACCCTCAATCACTATAGATATTGAGGGTCAAGCAAACAAGACAGCTCTAATGGAAAGTCGTCTATGAATTCTTATTGTCTTATTGTGTACAGCGCGAGGCTGAGTTTCAAAATCTTGCCTTGGCTAGGCGTACACTTTTGAAGCCAGATGTTTTTTATGGTTTAAACGTGGGATGGTTAAAACAATTGATCAGAGATGGGGATACTAATAAATGTAATTTATAATTTATATTTTGTAGGTATGTATAATCTGATGATTGTTAAAATATTTTTCCCTGCCTTCTTATAATTGGAATTAAAAGGCACATCCAAATAATATTTGTAATTTTTATTTTCATAGGGGCACATCTTCAAAAGAACCTTCTCCATTCAGAGCAGATTATTCTGAAGTAGGGAAACTCAGATCGATATATCATAAACCATTTTTATGTCTTACCGCAACCGCCAACCGTGATACACATTCGAAATTGACGAAGCTTTTATCTTTAAGGAATACCTTTGTGTTAAAGATGCCACCTGAAAATCTTAACATATTTTTAAAAGTTACAAAAGTCGGTTATAGCATTGAGGAGACTTTCAATGATTTAATAAACATGCTTAAGGAAAAAAAACAAAATTTCCCAAAAACTATCATCTATTGCAGAAGTGTCTCAAAATGTGCTGAAATTTTCACAGAATTTGATATGGCTTTATCTGAGGAATTCCAAACTGAAAAGAAACCGTACGACATGTACCACTCAAAGATTATAGAACGGATTAAGAGCGAAATACAGGAGGAGTTCTGCAAAGAAGACAGCGTTATTCGACTTGTTGTAGGCACTTCTGCAATTGGCATGGGTATCAATATTCAAGATATTGAAAACATATACCATTACGGACCTCCTACAGATATTGAATCATTTGTCCAAGGAATAGGAAGAGCAGGTATGTTTATCCTTATAAGTTGTATTTGATTCAATCATTAAAAATTATAAATTTTGTGTTTTTGCAATATGGATTTTTTTATTTATTTATTTATTTAGAATGTTGAAGTTATTTATAGTTCTTGAAATTGTAACCATAGAATGACAGACTTTTGCTGTAGACCCCATTTTCAATCATTGTCATATTTAAGCATCAATTCACTGTCTTTCAAAAATGCATTTGTGAAATGAATATTAAAATATACAGGGTTTCAATATAATCTTTTGTTTCCATTTTTGTTTGAAAACCCTGGTATAGTATTATTTCTTACTATTATTTCGTTCCAGGTAGAGATGGTCGTCAATGCAACAGTGTGTTGTTGGTGAGAACTATTGACAATGCATTGGTTCGAAATGATTGCTATTTGAGGGAGTACGTAAAGAACGACGAAAGTTGCAGGAGAGATTTATTGATGAAAGCATTTAACAGCGAAGCAACTAAAGTCTCTCCTCATCAATGCTGTGATATTTGCTTAAGGGACTGCGACTGTATCGTGTGTCAAGAAAACAAGTCAGCGTCTAATATTCTTGACACGGAAACTTCCATCAACAAAAGAAAAGTGTCTGAAGCTGATCGAACATGCTTAAAAGAAATTCTATTAGATTATAACAATAATGTTAATTCGTTGGAAGGAACTCTGAACTTTGGTTCGGTATTAAAGATACCTGAAATCGTTGTAAAAGAAATTGTTTCAAAGTGTGACATTATATTCACAAAGGATGACGTGCTAAAACACTTTAAACTCTTTGATGATGGTCAAGCAGAGACAGTTTTTCAAATATTAAGCGATGTTTTTGAAGATGTTAATGTTATACACAATGTTCACAAAACAGTTGAAGAAAACAACCTTTTTAAAATAGGAAATTTACATTTGGACGATGATATTCAACACAGCAGTGAAGAAGATTATTATGATGATGAGTGGTTTATAGATTAAATATTATTTCTAGAGCAGTTTTATTTTTTAGATTTTAAAATTTAGAATTGTACCTATGGATATTTTCTCAATCGAATTTGTATAAATAGGCTACTGTAAATGTTGAACAATTAATCGCTTTATATATATATATAAAAAATATAAATATCTAAGCAAATGTATTCAACTTACAAATATAGCTATAAAGATGGTTTTCCTACTCAAAAATGTAGAAATTTTTATTGTGGTAGTCCCATTTCTTAATATGTTTTTCGATCCATGTTTTTAGCGTATATCCATTCAATCTTGTAAAAGCATTTTTGGGAAAGTTTGGTAAGCCCTTCAAATTTCTTCCGGCTGTTTCTGAGAACATCGTAGCTTTCAGAATTTGTTCTAAATTGTGTTGAAATTGACTGTTTTCGTGCTTATTTCGCGATTTCCGACTATAAGAAGACATTTCAAAGTCGTCACCAAATCTGTTAACAATATTCTCCATAGTGCCAATCGTTTTAGATAGACTGACAACATTCTCGTCAGTTATATTTGAAAAGCCTATTGAGCGAATATGTTGTTTTGCAATGTAATTATAATGCTCATTTCGTAAATCTCGAGGAATACATCTTCCTTTTTTGCCACGTGTGTTTATAAAACGGTTCCATTCAAGTTGGTGGTATTTCTTAGGAGAAAGTAAAGCTAGTTTATCTGCAATTGTGCGTAGACCAGCAAGGGCATACTTGTCATGATGACCGTCTTTAAAAATAAATGTGAAAAAATTCCAACACCGTAATATTCGCTCGCCGTCTCCTTCGTGAATGCTATCGGCAATGTTTCTTAGCAGCAAACCCAGAGCGATTGAGGTGCAGCCATAATTGTATACGTGATCTTCATTTTCATTGCCGATGTCATTTGCAGGTTCCTGGAAGTCGATGTTATGTTCCCTTTTTTCGTGGTTTTTGCATCCTTTCTCGGTTTTGTAAATCTTTTCACACCCAGGATGGGAACAGTCAAATGAACCAAGAAAAGATTTGGTGCCAGCTATTTTTGCAATATCATTGATTTCTCCCATGATGTGGTTTTCCAACATTTCATTAATTTGGCCGTACAACCAACTCCTTTGATCTTTAACGGGCGCATTTTGAAGGTTATGCGGAATCGTATTAATATTACTATCAGCATTGGTAATATCAAAATGACGCAACGTCAATGATACAACCAATGCTTCCACGTATGTTTGAAAGAATTCTTTAACTTCGTTGTATTTATCCCCTAAAGGATCGGAGGTTGCATTGCTGTTGCCATGACTGCATGCGTTTGAGTAAAATGTCCCAGGATCGTGGATACAACCCGGATTTGACAGCTTTGTAAGTACGCACTAGATAAAAAGAATAATCTGTTTTGATATGTGCGTAAGTGTAAAAAGAATACGATTCTTTCCTAGTATTAGATTATAAAGATGAAATAACTCATTCCATTTATTGGATAAAATTTAAAAAGACAACAGTTTTAAGTAACGATGATTTCTACATCAAAAGTATTAATTACAGTTTTACAGTTTTTATTTCAATCTTCTCAAAAACCCCAAGAGCTTCATAAGTGGGCCGTTAATGTTTTGCTGCCTTTTATCTTACCTTGTATGCAGTTCTTTCAAAATGCCAATCTTCGTTCTTGAAACTTACACATTCTAATCTCTCTTTTCTCAGTGACGTACTTTCTTGTCCATCTACATTTTTTCCTTGTCTTGTATTTGATCGTGCAAATTGAACGTTTCGACCACGCTCCTCGGTTAGTTGATCACCGCCAAAGAAAGTAAATTCTTTAAGATCGTCAATTGCATAGCTGTTAACAAAAGAGTATAATTTGCCTTAAAAAGTGGAATGTTTACACATACGTCACCGGGAAAATGTTTTGACATTGGTGTAGTGGTCTAATAAAATTCTTATAATAAGTTTTTTATACATGTGCACGTGTAACTTGAAAAGAATAAAATTCCACATTTAAAACCATACATACATGGAAAATAATACTCACTCTTCTTGAATCTCGTCGACTATTTCAATCATTTCCTCTGCTACATTCTCACATTTTGGTATAATGCCAAGAGGAATCTAAAATAAATATACAGTTATTTATGTATTCATTTATCAAATATAAAATCCTCTTGGATATATTTTTTTGTACGTATAGTATCAAAGTTTAGCTACAAGAAACCAACATTGACCAGCTTCAAGATAGTGCTATGGTATGTGCTGAAGGGTCGGTTTTTCTAGCAAGCAAAATGCACTGTAAGGGTAGACTTTCAATCATATGCATTGTAAGGGTCTGATTTTTTCAATTTTGTCAATTGTTTTAAGATTTCTTTAAAAAATATGCACTGTTAGGGTAAGGACATTTTAGAAAAATGCAATGTAAGGGTATGTTTTTGGCCATTTTTTCACTGCACTGTAAGGGTCCGATTTTTCAACCTGTATTTTGGGCCACACATAATGTCATTCCATAAGGTCAGTGCATCCCCCCTCCCCCTCCCGGTAAGTTAACAAAAGCCTGATAAATTGATTGCATTTTTAAACCAAGAAAAGTAATATTATCACCTCTACTGATTTTTATGCCATTTCATCAGAATAAATATGTGGGATGTGTTTCAAGACAACTTTAGCCAGGAACTCCAGAGCAGGTATCTTTGCAGTTATAATTCGCGAAATCAGAAGGATAAAGTCTGCTTGGAGCTCGTTCATGTCCTTGTTGCTTGGCAAAAACTCTCTCAGTGGTACGTCTTTAAGCCTTCTTGTATTCTTATCGGACAGGTGATTTCCAGTGACTGTATCTTTGACAGCAAAACTATGAAACCAATGAAATGACTTGTTCTTGTTTTCTTTAGATTTTTGTCTGACATTAACATGCAAATCGAGGTTGTCGCCTAAAAAGTTAAGAAAGCATAAAAAGATAAAATGTTTTTAGTGGAATACTTGAAAATGTTCTCACTCTCAAGCATAGTTTCTATCCTTGAAAGAGATATCTAAATTTGTGTTAACTTGTGTTAATTTGTAAACAGCTTTTACCTATTATCTGATATAATGGCCCAGTGTCCTCTAAATTCTTCAACTTCTTTTCAGCATCTTTCTTCCAGGTGCGGACTACGATGTCGTGATCGTTACCAAGTGCATCAAGCTTCTTCCGCAAAGTGCTCGAACAAACAGTAACTTTCATTTTAGAAAGAACATCGATCGCCTGAAATATACAGAAAGTAAGACTTTTACAAGTAAGGAGAGAGTAAATGAATCCACCTTTGAATAGCAATTTCAAAAATTCAAAACTATGTTCAATTTCATTTGTGTTATAAATACCCTGTACATATTAAAGAATATAAAAATATATAAGATTCTTATTAGTGTTTGGCATTTAAATAAGTTTATTAAATTGCTTATTTTTTCTACTGTGTACAAGTTATGATGCAAATTGCAAATTATTAAGTTTACTTATGAGTTTAATTATATTGTAATTAAGTGTAATATAAATGCTTAACTCAAATATATTGATGTTTTAATCTAAACAATAAGATGTACAAAGTACAATAGTTATAATAGTTCACTATCCTCCAGATATGTTATGGTAGTTCTAATTGATGTCACTCTGTTTTAAAAAATACATATATACCGGTATACTCTTACTGTTGTTCCTAGTCCAGCCCATTTAAGGTAGTATCCCAACTTGTACCCAAAAGCAGACATTTTCTGACTCCTTGCATGGACTAGGAATGCTGAAAGACTTGCACATATATTTCTTTCTTTCTTGGTTGTGCAATCTTTTCCAGTGATGGATTTAACAGCCTGAAAGAATGTTGGACATCTTTCTTTTATATCGTCATGTATTTTGCTCATTGTCAAAGAAACAATCAAATCTTTGTTAGTTTTTCGAAGAACTGATGGGTTACTTTCAGAGCAATAGTTTCTATTCAACTTCTTTTGATATTAGGTCAAGAACTTCTTTTACAACAAAGTTCCTTGTTTCAGGATTCTCAAGAAGTTTCTTTGTTGCCAGTTTTGGGTTTTTCAATGCCAAACATTTTACAACAACTCCCATCTCATTATCTATTGCAAATGATTTTTCACCAGAAAAGTAATGAACCGATACCTGAAAACAACAGATTTTCATTCAATTAAAAAATACCAATTGTTTTAATATACAGTTAACTCCTTTCTATCATCAGAAAGAAATTCTACTCATATATCAAAATTCTAACATATACATAGATATTATGATGATTTTAAACATGGAAGGTTGTTTAATATTGTTTCTTTATCAATTAAATTAAACTTCTGCATATTATAACGATTATATCAACAATAGGCAATATATAATATAAATAGAAAAGACATTTTGGCTAAAAACAACTTACCAAATTTTTAGACTTTACCACTGGCGTAGAAATTAAATCTGGAGTGAATGGTGTACAAAGAAGTGATGATGGCGATTTCAACAAAGATATTGGTGTTAGAGGTGTTGGTAGTTGTTTGGTTTGTGTTATTGGTGTTGGTGTTAATAAAAAATCCAATTTAACATGCTCTTGTGACGTTGCTGATACATTGATCTTCTTTCTGCTTTTAAATTGACCTTTACCTGCAGCAGGTGATCGAAATATTCTTTTGAGACGTACTGGACTAAATGCTAACTTATACCAATTAAAGTTTTCTTTAATTTTCTTCGCCTTTTCTTCTAATTTCAGTTTATATTGTTCATAGGATGCAAGATTACGGTGACACTGCTTACATATTTTTAATTTCAGATTATGATCATATTCTTTCGGCCAAAATTCAAACAAAATTTTTTTTGCAATGTCTTTGTTGGTCTCACTTGTCTTCAGTAAAAAATAGCCAATACCTTTTATTTTAAAACTAGAGCCACACAAACAGCATACATCTAACAAAGCATTTCTATTACTAATTTTTTTGGGAGTTAGCAACACAGACATTGCAACATTTAAACCCCCATGATTTATTTTCAAACAAATCGAAAATATATACATACATTTCAAGGAAAACATTATAATATTAAAGTCTTTAATGTTATTTCATTAACTAATATCAAAATCATACATTTTTGATTTGAAATTCAGACAAGTGTAACAACTCGAGATCATTATCTTTCTATAAAAAACAAATCAAAATTTCACATACTTTGAATTTTTCTAATAAGATAGCTCATTAATTCACAGGGTAACTCAAAAAAATATGTTTATAAGTCTAAATAAAAAAATACCTTCATTTGTCAGCCATTACATTTATATGTTATCATTTTTCCGAGCTTTTGTTGTGATGTTACGGCGTATGACTAAACTCATATTTTTGAAATTTTACTGCGCATGTTCGCGGAAAATAGGTTCGTTTTCCTCCAGAGGTCACTTTTTTCCTAAAAGTTATCTCTGGGGCCAGGGTAGGAAGATACTGAAATTAAATCTATAAAGCATGTGAAGTCAACGAAAAAGAAAAGAAGAGACACAGGTGCGGATCCATGCTTTCCTAGACCCCCCTGCAAATTTTAGGCAGAGCTACCATCAAGGCGTAAAACCTATCAAGGTCCCTTAGTTTTAACAAAAATTTGCTTTTTTGGAAAGAAGAACCCCTGCAGTTGCAGTGTTTGAAGGGGGGTCAGAGCCGCGCTTGAGACAGTACAACCAACGGGTATTTAACATTGAACTTGGTTCATTTTCTCCTTTTGTTTTTTTATAGCCATAGGTGGCATGGGAGGAAGAGAGTGCAAAATATTTTACAAAAGACAAACTTGGACTAATTTTGCTCTTTTGAGATCGGTTGTCTTGTGCCTTCGGGGAAGCCGCATTCCATAGAGCAAAGATCATCTTTCTTCTTCCATAAGTTACAGTGTAAACAACTGCGAAACACTATGCAAATTTTCTTAGAAATAATTATTTATTAGTTTGTATAATTTATCGTTTCTCTAACTTTGTTTTATTAGCGTACCGGGAATGCCTCCGGTTTTTTATAATTGTATAGGTTGGTATTAGGGCCGAAACGACTTGCTCTAGTCTACGCAAACCCCGCAGCAAGTCTCTTGAATATGGTTTAAGCCCGTTTTCTATCGCAACAAAAAGCGCAGCGTTCAAAAAAAGTACATGGCCGATCAGTCTGAAAGATTACATCATATTAAATTATAAACGTGATAAAATAGTTTCAAACATCTCAATTATTAAAGCCAAATTCTAGTGACTTCCACCTTCGTGTTACCGTCGCCTGAGAATTGACGAGCGGCATCATGTTCCTCTGGAAATTCCATATCTAAGAAGCTATTTGTATTGGCTCTTCTGTATTTGGTGTAGGCTGGTATGAGTTGCTCATCGGGGTGCTATTGAGGTACTTTAACGGCTGCCTTAAAGATTTCTTTTAAAATTTGTCATGTCCTTGGCCTGATGTCCTTTTGGGAGTTTATTAATGATTTTCACACCATGAACTAGTAGTGTATCTTGCTTCTGAGTGTTCGGTAGGGTGCTGGTATTGAACGTTCTCTTCTGATATTGTTTAAAGGTAAGGGATTGTTCTTTAAATTTTGGTACCTTGCCTTCAAGAATCCAAATTTAAATTTACTTTTTCACAATTAAATTTTATCTTTGTTATTTCGCAATAGAAGTAGTTGCACACAATAAAATCTTATTAACTGATTGTTTATTAACATATTTCAGGGGCGGATCCAGATTCCTGAACATGCTGCTAAAGGAGGGCTGTAAATAAGCGCGATGTGATTATCTTCGTATGGTACAGCCGACAAAAGTATATCAATCTCAGATTTGTATACGCGCCGGATACGCAGCTAGTCTTTTCCAAAAAGTTTGATTTGCTTTTTCAGTTGCTGAAGTAGTCTAGTAGACAAAAATGTCAGGATTCAAAGTCAAAACAATCGAGAAGAATAGAATCGAAAAGAAATCAAATAGACCATATTCTTGTAAAATAGACTAAAGGTATGGCTCAAGATCGGCAATTAAAATAATTATGTCTGCTGTATCATAAATTTGAATGTACAAATTCCGTACGAGATTCCAATTTCATCGAAATAGTATATTTTATACTGAGAAAGGAAAAGGTAGCAATTTCCTAATCCATGGGAGAGGTTGACTGTCCCGTGTAAGGGAATTTCAATTTCTACGTTGAAGGGTTTGGTACAAGGCATGGGAGAGGCCACAAAGTTAGGCTATTGTACAAGTTATGTCTCACACAGGGACAGGACGCATGATCGATGATAGAAATAATAATCGCGGGGAATTGAGTCCCGGCCGTGTAAATGACGCTTACGTTGAAGGGTTTTGTACAAGCAAGAATATTATACGCAGCGCGCAGCCAATCAAATTTCTCGAAAAAGTAAGTAGTACACCTTCTTTACGGTGAAGGGTTTGGTACAAGGTATAGCCAAGGAAAATGAAATGCAATCTCATGCATTCTAAAAGGATCTTTATGTCAGCCTTTTTGCCGTGTAACAAATATTAGCGCTATGTAAGTAATATCGCACTATCGACAAATATTTTATCTCCTGTTTAAAAAGATCGTGAAAATTGAAAACATGAAAAATTCAAATGAGATAACCCGAAAATGTACAATACAGTCAAAA
>JAUKWF010000866.1:0-10494 GCA_032356525.1 Eutonina indicans
ATTTTTGGTGTATTTTAAAAATAAAATCCGCCCCCCCCCCCCTGCCGTGAATAGGGTTAAGGTATCTAACTTTGAATAGGTGTTACTTGATATTTTGTATAATACAACATCAAAATATAGTCTCTACGGTACCTATTACTAGATATTCATAAGAAAGATATGCCATTTAATACCTTTCCGCTGGGAATATTTTAGTCAGCTTATTAACCTCATTAACACATTCTGGCGTTGTCAATACAACGTGAAAATTGTATTTTGAAGTTGTGATGAGGAACGAGGACGGCAAAATTAGTTTTTTTTGGTGTTGGTTTTGTCCTGTTTTTTTTTAAATATATTTAACTTTTTAATTGAATAATCAAAAATGTGATACTGCAAACAACTTTTCAAACTTTATTCCATTTTTCACTTTCTTATTTGCTGTATATTCATCACGTCGCCGTCCTTGTTGCCGTTGTGTTTGCTTAAGGTCCCTATTTATCATACAATTACATTCGCCTAACATGAACAGATGATTTGATGATCAGAATTATGGTTTTCACAATCCCGTTTCAAGCTAGCTCAGCTTCTTGTTTATTACTCAATTCTTTCTTTCATATACTCGACATTCTAACATCGATACTCAATTTATCTTGTTCATTAGTTAAAAATACTATAGGTTAATATATAATACATAATAACATAGTTAGCCCAAAATTCCGAGTACACTGAATAAGATTTCATCATTTATCTCATCGCTATCCGCATCAAAATGCGGGCGTTCTTCATAGCCGCGCGGAACATGTTCCTTATCCGCTTCATCTAGCGAAACTAGGATGGTCTTCCGTTTAATGTTTTCAGTTGACAATACATCATTCAGCACTCTTCCGTTGATTTCTACAGCACGTCCGCGTATCTTGAGCGTTTCCGTATAGCGGCCGTCAATGCACGCTTTGAGTTTTTTAGAACATATAAGGATGACCGCATCTTTGTTTTTGATATAATCTGCGATGGCATCCGACTGTCTGTCCGGGTGTTTACCGGCTACATCTACAACATCGTCTATTTTGAACTTTCCGGATACGTGCTCTTCTAAATCACCTTTGAAATTCGAATACGTCCGGTACTGGTCTTTATCGCCAAAAACAACAACGCAAATCTTTATACTCATTTTTATATTGTCTTCTTCTTTTTATTATTTGAGATCTTTAAATAAAATAATAAAGAATAATACAACAAAGACCATTTGAGTTTATAAAAAAAGGGTTTTAAACTTCGCGGGAAAAACATTTCGAGTGTCGAAATAAAACGCGAATTTTTGCCATTAACTTTTGTGTATGGTGTTTTTAGGACAAATTTCGCGAAAAGAAACTTTAGCGTATTGAAGAAAAAGTCCATCAACAAGAAATCCCAGTATTTTCAGTATAAAATAGTATAATTAGGTTTTATTTGACTAAAATAACTTTCGCTTGAAATAAATCTTTATTTTCGAGGAAATAACTTTCGCGTTTTGCTGATTTAAAATTTCCAAAGGAATTAAATAAAAAAATGGCAAAAAACGGAAAGTTTCTTCCCCCGAAAGTTTCTACCCTTAAAGTATGACGCCAGCCTAATTTGGATTTTGATCCCTGCCACAAAGTCACCATCAGGGGCGGATACAGAATTTAGTTTTACCCTGCTCAAATCTGTTAAGTGATGTATATCCTGCAATAACATAAAAATAGCTATATAAACACTTCACTCTCAATTTCACTCCTGCTTGAGCAGCATGACCAAGGGTCTGGATCCGCCCCTGACCACTATGTAATTCAATTTCTTACAACTTATTCTTTATACTTTGTTAAGTTTTCCCACTGGCTGGTCTGTGCTACCTGGCTGACGTCATACGACATTTCATTATCGTTAACAAGGTTGTCGCAACGTTAAAGCAGTCGCGGATCCAGGGTGAGACTCAACTGAACGGAGGAGAGTAAAAACGATGAAAAAGTCGTCAAGTTTAAGAACTTTATTAAGTTTGACGACTTTTTGAAAACAGTTTACTCTCCTCCTGTAGTTGAGCCGCGACTGGTTACAACAAGGTGGTGCGCCAGCTACATAAAGGATCGATTATACCGGACACAGAGCAAAAGTCTGACATTCACATATTCGACAGAAGATAAGATTGTGGCGTGTATCGGGCGTTACGCCTATGAACCAAAAACAAACAAAAAAACTGAAATGCGGTCTCTATGGCATGTACTATTGAATACTACTACTCTCTTCTTCTAGTAGTTGAGCCTCACCCTGGATCCGCCACTGAATTACTGTGTGAAAGTTAGAGTTCTCAATTGAGACTGACTGAAATGAAATGATAATTATAATTACAGGCCACTAATTGAAGCAGATCGTATAATTTGAGCGTATACCTTAGAGTGGTGCCAATTAGATTAATTACCTTCGAAGGGGGTCATTTACCAACTCTTATAATAGCTTTCGAACAACAAATAGACCACTTTTTTTTTAGTTTTTCGCTTTTTCTGATTCTGACAGCGTAAATGCCGACTAGCGTACTAAAAAAACGCTGTGACAAGTTAGTAAACCATAGCTTACCAGGCTATCGAACAACCAGCCAGCGTACTAACTAGTAAACGACGTTATTTTAAAGCGACATGTGACTTTACGAACAAAAGCCGTATTGACGTTGTTTTGACGTCGTTGTGACGTTGAAATGACGTCGTCGTCGTGGTTTGCGATATTATGTCATATCATGTTTTTATACGCCCTTCCCAGCCCTACAACCATGAATATAACCATAGATATATAAACCACTAGCATAGTCAGATTGTTACATTCATTGCTGTATATATCTACAGGACCCAAATGTAGAACAGAACTTGTATATATTTTGTATATATCATTTTTTGAATTGTTTTTTTACCCTGTTTAAATAATCGTAAAAAATAATAAAGTTAGAAAGTGATCAAAAATTTTCAGTAGATTATGTTACTTAGCCACCTCTGTACGTTATTTCCCACTTTCTACCGTTCCTATCCATACACAGAAAGAATAAAAGGAAACCGTTTCAGTTCTGATTATTCCGCCCGTTTATTGTAAAGAGAATGTCCATGCGGAGAACGCTTCACGTCTACTGATTAATCCAAGCTATTTTGAGGGGATATAAACAGAAAATATTTATACGAATACGAAGATTAAAGAAGATTAGGGGACGAAAAAAAACACTTAATCAAATTAAATCAAGATTCAAAATTTCTCTTTGATCTTCCGTTTATATAACCATCTTTTTACCGAACGTTTAAAATAAAAATAATTCAAGAATTTAAAAATCATAATGGTTGATGGGAAAAATTCAATTACTGTAAAGCTTTGGATTAAGCCCTTCCTTAGCAGAGATATAAATATTTCTTATTCGAATTCAACAAAAAAACAAAGGAAATGAAACGTTATACGAACGTTATATGTACGTTATATGTACGTTGTATGAACGTTATATGGACGCTGTATGAACATTGTATGGACGTTACATGAACATTGTATGGACGTTACATGGACGTTGCATGAACGTTGTATTGACGTTATATGGACGCTGTATGAACATTGTATGGACGTTACATGAACATTGTATGGACGTTACATGGACGTTGCATGAACGTTGTATTGACGTTATATGGACGCTGTATGAACATTGTATGGACGTTACATGAACATTGTATGGACGTTACATGGACGTTGTATGAATGTTGCATGAACGTTGTATGAACGTTGAAATGATGTCCGTAATAAATACGGGATATACTAAAATTAAAGAGAAAAGTAGAAAATGCTATAGGTTACCCGGCTTGCCGGGTAAAAAACAGCTGCTTAAAAACAGAAAATCCACTGATTCCAAAAACTCGTCGATTAAAATCGCCGATTTAATAATAAATAGACGTCTAAAAGACGTTTCTACGCAATTGACGTTTTAAGCACAATGCCACTAGACTAGAACTAGACTGTATAATACAGAGGATGTATTTCCGCGTACTACATAATAATACGGAGCGTACTTGTTGTAGTCTTGACTAGAACTGATCTTTCACTTTAATAAGAGCGAGCCTTCAAGAAAAAGCATCTATATATCTGTCCCGTGCTAACCAATAGATAGTTAAATAAATTAAAAACTAGACAGTCTGCGCCTTGATTGTACCAGTCCCGAAAACCCTCTTTGCAATGAAGGGTTTGGTACAATGTAGCACCTTTGGCTATACCCAGTCCTGCAGAGGATTTCAACTTCATACTTCATATCGAAAAATACGTTATCGGCCCTTCTAACGCCGGCCCTAAATGGCAGCAGGAGCGGATCTAGGGTGTTCAACTGAAGTCAATTATTCAACTAATTTATGAACAGTGAAATTGAAAAAGTAACTTTTGGTAGATGTTGCTTAATAAAAAAAACTAAAAAACGTCTACATTTACGTCACCCCATTAGCAAATTAACGCCCTTAGTTACACCAAAATTGCATGACCATTTTCCAACATTTTCTTAACCTAAGTAAAATCATAGATCCGCCTCCGGGCGGCAAAAAGGACTGGCGTATAAAAAGGGCCGATCCGGTAACGGATTTGGTACAAGGTAATGCACGCCTTCTGTATTACGAATTTGAATTTGTTCAAGTAGTCTAAAAAGTCACTAAATCGAAGTAATCTAAGCTATATATAGATGGGATACCCACCCTATTTTATTAGTTTCAAATTAACTTCATTTTAATTACGCTCGTTACCTTGATCAGGAGCGGATCCAGACCCCTGCTCGTACTGCTCAAGCAGGGGCAAAAATGGTTGCTTATTGCCAAATCTATGTTATAACAGACGAAAATACACTCCTTGCAGATTTAAGCAAGGGTAAAATAAAATGCTGTATCCGCCCCTGTTGATCCTATCCTTTCTCGACGTTCAGGCGATCTAATGACTTCGAACTTTCTTCTAACTAACTAGCCCAAAACATCGCATAGGGTGGATACAGAATTAAATTTTACCCCTGCTCAAACCTGCAAAATGCAGTGGCGGATATAAGATTTAATTCTAGTACTTCTCAAAATCGAAAAATGGCTGTTTTCTTATATTTTTACATTTTTAAAATAGAGGTGACACTAAATAGTGAAGAAGAAAATTTTCGATCGCAGTTTGTTACTACTTCCCGGGAAGTAGTTGAAGTAGTATGGATCCGCCTCTGAAATGATGTATTTATATCTGAAGTAACCCCACAGTAACATAGAAATAGCTATAATATAAACACTTTACTCTCGATTGGACCCCTGCTTGAAGAGCATGAGCAGGGGTCTGAATCTGCCCCTGTAGATAGTCTCATTTCTGTTACTGAGAGTGGCATACAACATTCTGTGAAGATAATATACATACATATCTCTTTTAGAGGTTTAGTAACATCTCGTAGATAGACTTCATATCTTTAATGGTGAAATAAACAAAGTTAAAAAAATCAACAAAAACACACTACAGACAGATATAAAAATGTATAAACTCATAAAATATCTAAGCAACCTTCTCTCCTCTCTCGTCGTATACGATCAATACATTTGTTTTTCTTTTACTCAGACTTTTTTCACAGCAAATATGAAATTAGATACACTTGTAAAAAAATAAACATACACAAATAATGAATGGTTGATAAACAAAAAACATGTTATTATATAGTTGGTTGAACCAAGATGAAAAGCATTCACTCACCATATCACTCACAAAAGCAAATAGAAGAAAAAATTGGCAAATTGAACAACTTCCTCATATTTTGTGATTTATATAGTAAAGACATAGAATTTGAATACGATTCACCTCACGACACAGGGCCGGCGAATTCATTTTGAAAGTGGAGGGGCCAAAATATTTAGTAACTATAAGGAGGTCTCACCATAGTTGGGTCGACGAACCAGAAATTTTTTAAAGTCTTTAATACGCTAACTAGATTAGCTTAAACACACCCCAAATTTACACTTAAAGTAGGAAATTATATATTCACAAGTATGAGTTTTATCAAAATAACTATGAATGTTTTAAGTTTTTTTTTTTTAGCAAAAAAGGGGGGGACAATTGTGATAAACTGGTGAATTATGTCGTTAGTCTATATTTTACCGATTAAAACCAAGCCTTGAAACACCTTAGAACAAAATAAAAACAAAGAGCAAAGCAAAGCTACATGAGAAAGAATACCAATAACAAACTTCGTCATACAGGCGTCGCCGTTTTTTACATAGAAATTAAAACTGAAATAAAAATTCTTCACATCTTGTTTTCAATATTCGACAAAAATAAACCAGCCAATTAGAGAAGTATGTAAATAAAAATAAAAAAACTTCATCATATCATCATATCACATCACATCCAGTTCAAGAAAATTCTTTATGAGTTCAAGATTTCACATTCACATTGATTCACAGCTGAATGCTCGCGTATACATAATGAAAACATGTTTCGCGCAGACTGTGAGAGAGAGAGTTGAATAAACGATGTGTTTATGAATAAATAATGATTTTCATTCTTTTGTTCACTTTTCTTTTCACCTTATTATCATTAATCTTCATTGTTTATCAAAATGATAAAAACGTATTTTCATCGTTCATTCGAGGTACATTATTAGAACCTCATAAAAACATAAAACCTTTTTCGTTTTTTTTATCTTTTTAAGTCTTGCCTCGTTTTTTTTATTGGGATTTTTCGATTTTTTGCCGTGAATCCCGATTTCTTTTCCCGTTTTGCAAAAAAAAAAATTCAATTTTTTTCGAAAGAGTTCAAGATTTTTCAAAAAATTCAAAAATTTCAAAAAAGTTCATAATATTCAAAATTTCCAAACTTGCCGAAAAACAATTTAGAGTACTAAAATTTTATAGACACCTTTGAAACATTTCGAGGCCGTTTACGGCTGCATTTTTCTATATGAAGCTCAAATGCTCAAATGAAACTTTGAAAACAACATAGCGATTGGGTTCTAGAAATGTTTTGAGATGATTGGTGCTTTTAATTTTCTCTGTTTATTTTGTATCCCCGTTTTCACACAGAAATTCACCATGCACCACAAGCAATATCTTGGTGATGAGAGATGTCAGGGTAAGTTCATTCGTTCATTATTCAGACTCGACCACCAGAGCAAGCAATAACAAACAGCTGACGACGAGGCTGAACCAAAAAGCAGTTCAAAATATGCACGCCTGGTGCTTAGATCTTTCATATATATATGAGATAAATTTCGACATTTTAATCACGATGTTTTCATTGTTTTTCGACCTCACTTGACCTTCAGACGAGAAAGTCTATAATATACTCTCTTGAAACGAAAAGGTTAAACCTTTTTGTTAACTATTTCGTTAAACTATTTGTCGTCGCTTAACACGTACGCAACACAGTTTTGGTAAGAGCAAGCCAAGAAATGTTGTTGGTATTCTGTTCTTAAGTTTATAATTAATTGTTCTTCGCGTTTCGCATTTCAGACATCCGTGTCTACATCAAGTTTCGGAGAATGTTTTTAACTTGAAGCTTTATAATATTACATCATACCTCCATGATTACCAAGTGTTGATACACACTCATGCTGCTCAAGCAGGGGTAAAAATGACTTTTGCGTGTTTTTTTTCACGTTCAATGTTATTGCCGGTATAAAAATAGATCACTTTCAGATTTAAGCAGGGGTAAAATAATTGTAAATATGGCATCCAGACTTATTTAATTGCTAAAGAAGGATACATATTCGGGGAATCGTTATTAAGCATTATCGGGGAACTATTGGGTCCTATATAAATCATGGAAACTCACTAGCTACAATAGTACAGATTTGTCTGTAATAGTAATCATTTATAAAGACTCGCTTAGCGAAAGCTGAACGGATAGATTGATCGTTATTTATTGTAAAAAAAAGGAGGCAAATTCGAATCATGACCGTTATATGACCGTTCTGTGTGTAATGAGATCAGAAATCAGAAATCAGGGTCAGAACCAGACCCCTGCTTAGGCTGCTCAAGCAGGGGGTGAAGTTAAGAGTGAAGTGTTTATTAAAGCTATTTCTCTATGTTATTGCAGATAGATCACTTTAAAATTAAATTTTGTATCTGCCCCTCAAAATGAACATTTTTGTTGTTTGTTTTTTTACAGAGTGTAATTGTAGGTAAGGACATGATAAAAATGGGTATAATCAGGGGAAAGGAAAGACAATTTTATATATAAATCAAATAAATATGATTAAATTAAATAAAATCAAGATATGAAAATTCATGTATACACCCCTTTAAGTTAAAACTTCAAAATAATATCTTCGTACAAAAACCAATTTCAAATTAAGATATCTAGATAAATGGAAAGATTTTGTTTTGAACTGAACTGGGAGTTTATAAAATTAGCCTTCTTCAATCGTTTATACTGCTGTTTGTACACCCTTAACATCTAAATTGGCGCAATTACGTACTCCTTAAACTCTTTACCACTTATACTCTAATACAGACGATATAATCCCCGCGAACTACATACTCTATAATACGGAGTATTTTTGAGTCTGTGATTAGAGTCTATTTACCACTACCACTACCGCTCACGGCTAAAGGTTAATTTCCAATAAGCCGTTTTTAAGTTGGGAGATAAAAGCGCAGGCGATTTTGGCGACGGCGATTTTTGCGCATGTGCGATATAGATTTTTTTGAATGAAATCAACTTTGCGCTCGATGGCCGCTACCTTGCAAAAATCGCCGGCGATTTTGTCGCCCAAGCTCAAAAATAGCTTAATGGAAATTCACCTTAATGGAATTGTGTTGAGGAAAATACAGGATGGGTTTTCTAAGTTTCATATAACTGATTATTATATCACCCAAATTTGGGGAAAAAACAAGCAACCCATGGTGGCGGATCGGGAGGAGTGCAAACATATCAGAAGGAGAGCGAACTGTGATTTATGCGATAAAGTCAATGAATTATTAATTAATTACAGTTCACTTTCTTCTTGAAAATTTGAACCCCTACTAGATCCGTTGCTTGTCTACAGACTGTTTTATAAGCAAGTCCTAAAATCTAGTACAGGTTTTGGTTAAAATAAATAATTAATATAATTAAATGCACCCTACTAATTAACACTATTTGTTAAAATATCTTTAAAAGATTATAAATAAATTTCATTGATTATCATACTAATTACTATGAAATTCCGACCTGTGGAGAAGAGGTTTTTCATTACCACAACAGCGTGCAGTACTAAGAAAAACACCCCCCCCCCACAGCGAAAAATCCCCTGAATACGCTTAGTATGTATATTATAAAAATAAAGACCGAAGTGAATCAGAAGTTTTGATCTACTATTATACAGTGTATCAAAAATATTAGAAGTGAACTCATTTTCTAACTCATTTTCTTTCGGGGAGCACTGTATCTTTAATGTTAATTTTTTAAGTTTTTATAACAAAGACTAACCTAATATCGTTTATTTAACAATACATGTTTAATTATAATGCTCAGGGGGATAACTCTTCAACTGTAAGAAGTTTTTTTTGTATATACCCTGTAAACTTTTATCATCAGATCAATACTATAAGTAGAACAACAACAAAATACATCTCCTCTTTCATACTTTAAGTCCAAAACGTAACGAAACAAATCTAATTTTTCCTGATTCACATGCGGTACGTTTATATATATTATATTAATTTAAAATATTAACCCCAATTCTTATTACATAACCCCGTAGAAAAAACATTTACCCGTGCGCTAAAGGCTCAATCAACATTTCCAATATATAATATATATATATATATATATCTGGTCGTAAAAGAACAAAGGCAACCTGGAATAAGTTCGATTGTGTCAAGCTTTTAACATTTCTTGTAGATTAATACATTGAATGCCTTCCTAATAATATTGGGTATAACAAAACAATTAACCTAGTACTAAAAAATACAATAACACTCAATTTATTCCAGGTCAAAGCCTATTATATGACCAGTCTAAATTATTTACATACAGCCCTCAAAAAAAGAAATGTTGTGAAACTAATAGAATTACCATAAATAGCCTACAGAAATGCGGTAATACATTAATATGCTTTAGTAGAGCATTGTTTTGATTTGTACTAATAACTAACGATAACATATTAGGTCATACAGAGTGTTTATGAAAAGATTGAAGTGAGCAAAAGCTACTTCTTAAAATGTTGCCTAACTAATTCGTTTTCTTGGGAACAAATTTGCAAGTTTACTGAGTTAACTTAAAAGGATAACATTATATTTAAATATTATTTGGACAATCGTATATAAACATGGTATTCTGGTAGTTTTTATTCCATTTATTATATTTTCATGTAATTTGTACATGAACATACCATTAAAAAACAAAACATGACAGGCCACAGGTAGCACAGAGTGTCATTTCAACTACTTCCAATAAGTTCATCAGTTGAATTACTAAGGTTAACACAGAAGCCATTTTGATCAAGGATAAGCTCCAGCCAGATCATTTGGTTGGCCATCACCATCCATCAATTTCGCATTCATCTCCGCG
>JAUKWF010000867.1:0-10491 GCA_032356525.1 Eutonina indicans
TCCTGTGTTCGCTCAGCTATGCTGCATGGTAGTGAAACCTGGGCACCAACAGTATCCAACCTCCAAATGCTCCAACGTAATGACCGATCAATGATCAGATGGATTTGTGGAACCCGAAACTGTAGTATCTAGTAATATATGATTTCCCTACGTTGGCAGTAGGCCCGTTTTGGATGATCTAGAGGGCTTAACATTATAAGGGCTAAAAAAAACTACTGACCATTCCAAATACCAAAAGTATTTTGCTCTTAAATACAGAAACGTCTGCTTATGAAAAATACTTATGAAAATTACTCACCATTCCAAATACCTCTAGTTGCGGTTCATCTAATACTAAAGGTATTATCACTCTTGAATACTTGAACCTCTGCTAATGAAAGACCTTTTAAAAATTACTCACCATTCCAAATATCTCTAGCTGCTGTGGTTCATCTAATACCAAAGGTATTTCACTCTTGAATACTTGAACCTCTGCTTCATCCTTCTTCCTGCTGATGTTATTGGTGCGTTTACACTGTGAAGGTATCAATAGCTCAGTGAGTTGTTGCTCATCCGTTGTACAACAGAAAGTGCTCAGGAACCCAGTGATGGTTGGTAGTGTGTTGTTGAAAAACATCACTGAAATGTAAAAAAACAACAAGTGGTGTGCAATCACACACAAGGGGTGTGCGATCAAATGGCTAGTTCACTTACTGCGGAAATATACGACCAGGGTTCAATTCCCTGGGGGCACCATTATCAAAAAATACTCATACATTTCTAGCAAGGCTGCCTGTGCTGACTGTGGGTGAGTCAGCTAGCTTGTACCCTGGCCTAAATGTGACATTTCAGGTGAAAAGGGAAATCCCAATTGAACAGAACAAGTGGTTTGAAAATTTTACAAGTATGATGTGGTGTGCAATCACACACAAGGGATGGGTGGTCCTATGGCTAGTTCACTTGTCGCGCAATTACTCTTTGATGCCGAAGAAATGTCCCCGCTTATTTTTTTTCAATACAAATCCAGCCCCGCGCTCTTATTGAGACATCCCCATTTAATAATTTCAATTTTTTTTGTCAGAATTACAATTATATCCTATTGGAAGACATTGTTAGTACTGATATTCTATATAAATTTTACAAAATTTTGTTTCAGGATGCATATATTTCAGAATATTATTTCTGGCAAATTTTGATCTATATCGTTTGGATTAATTCGTCAACTTACCCATTTCAGTTTCCGGGATATCATGTTCAAATGTATTGATTTCCTCCACAACTTGGTGCAGTAGTTGTATTTGCAGATTGACAATAGCAGGCAAAGACGTTGGACACTGACTGGCAACGTATGACACTACAGAAGTGATCAAATACACCAATTTTTGTATCTCATGTTGTTGTTTAGCTGATTCTTGACAGTCATTCTGTTATATGAATGAAGAATTTGTTTTAACTACAACAGGCTTTGTAATATAAGGCGTGCGATCGCCTTAAATTACCTAGACGTGCTTTTTAAAGCACGCCTAAAATGGTCTTCTTTAGTGAGGATTAACTCCAGACCAACTTTATTAACTCCAGACCAACTTTTGTATCTCATGTTGTTGTTTAGCTGATTCTTGATAGTCATTCTGTTTATATGAATGAAAAATCTTATTTACTTTTTTTTTTTACGGTAGCAGCTAAAGCGGAGACCGTATTAGATTTGCCTTGGTACTACTACTATTCCTCCCAAGAAGACATTTCTGCCTAGTAGACCTATAAGCGTATACTTTTCTTCACGCAAGGCGGCAAAAATTTCCAAAATTTTCCAAAAATATTTTTTAAACAATTTCAAAAATTTACTGCTACCGTTTAGAGCCATGTGGCTATTTTTTAACTACAATCTTATTCACACATGCAGATATCTAACTCTGACAGGTGGTTCCTAGAAATAATGTTTTCTTTTCAAAATCGGGGGCCCCCCCACTTTTTTGCCAAAAAAATTAGATTTTAAAATATTCATTAGTTATTTTGATAAAACTCTTACTTGTAAGTATATAATTTCCTACTTTTGTAAGTGTAAATTTGGAGTGTGTTTTTAAGCTAATCTAGCGTAATAAAGACCCCAATAAAATTGTTGTCCTGTCGGCCCCAACTACGGTAGATACTAAATATTTTGGCCCCTCCACTTTCAAAATGGTTTCGCCGGCCCTGGAAATGCTTTCTTCTTCGCATATTTTTAAGGAGTTACATACAAAGAAATCCCTGGTTTGCCTCAGCAATCGCCACGGCATTTACCGAGTGCCGAGGCGAATTTCAATGACTGGCCGCATGTATGTTTCAGCACTGCAATGTGACTTATCTTTTAAAAATTTAAATAATATGTGTATCTCAACAACACATTAGCTTCAGAGAGTGAATGGGGCAAAGTATCCAAACCTAATATTGTTACAAAAGTTATAATATTTTTAAAAAATTGTATACAGTATGAGATTTAGTGCTTAAATTTCTGAAACACCATCTATCAGTTAGAGAACACTGATTTAAGGTCTGGCCATACAATAAACTATAAGCCCAAACAAACAGTGATGAATCTAGGAATTAGGCGTATGTAAATTATATAGTTTCAGCTTACGTTAAGGTTCCACTTGATGGAAGTCAGACTGATTTTCAAGATGTTTAGAAGGTACGGTAGTATCTTGTCCTTGTGTTGAAGTTTCGACTTGAGAAAGTAAAAGCAAAGACATCGAATGGCATCTGCACATCTTTGATTGATGATCAAATTCTCAGTTGGTTTGGCTGGAAAAACTGGACAGAATGCCATCAGCTTCTCAACCTTTTAACAAAATATTATAATTATGTAATTAATAATTAACAAAATTAGACAAAAAAGATTTTTGTACTTGACAATGACCAGTTTACTCATTGAACAGCTAGTCAAATAAAATCCATTCTTGGTTTCATCAAGCCTAAAATTAATTATTGTGGATCAGTCAAAAAAATATTAAAGTAGACACTTCAAAGTGATTTGCAGTCACATATAGATTATGACAACTCAAAAAGAGGAACAAATTTTCACTGTTTAATAACAGGTCAAATTGCACAGTTGATTGGTCAAACTTAAATTCTTGCTCCAGTCAAAAACCACTCAAGATATAATTTTGGCCGGCGAAGTGTAGTAATAAAGTGATCATCAGAAAATTAGGAACCCTTTATTCTATTTGTCTGACCGACCAGCCATCAGTCAAAGGCACCAATTTATGAACAGTCAAAATCGATGTACTCCAAATCGCTAATAGACAATTCTATTTGTCAAATAAATTGATGTTATCAGTCAAAATTAATAGGCAAACAGTGTTATATATAAAATGTTTGAAAGAAAATTGAAAAAAAATTATTACCTTTTCCCATGGCTGATTATGAATTGCCAACACTCTTGCAAGTGACAAAAGTGTCTTAGAAGAAGAATTGTTTTTAGGTGTCCAACTAAAATCAGTCATTTTTTATTTTACATAACTAAATTTTGTATATAAAAACAGCATTCAAATCACTTCGCAAAAGAACAAAAGGAGGTAAACTTCTGCTAAAGGTTTTTTTTACATTTTGAGAAGTGATTTACAGGTTTTAAGAAGCACTCCTTCATAAAATGAGATTTAGATATTTCCTTAAATTGCGATAGCAAACATTGGCCAAAAGATTGGAAAAACATGGGAGAGTTCTATTAACTACGAGATCAGATGATGTATTCACAAAATTTATATTAAGATGAAATAGATGTGCTATTTACAACTACATATTGCTAAAAATGGGAAAACTCGTTGTCACTTTCTTCTAGATTGGAGAGAGTAAATGACGCAATGGCCATTACAGTATATCCACTTGCGGAAGAATTCTTTACACTGCGTCATTTAAAAGGATAGTTTAATATAATATTATTATTCTATTTTGAAAAGAAATAAAAAAATACATTTTTTTAGCTTCGCAATTTCACAAGATTTTAAGAATTTAAAATTTGAACCCTGGAAAATTGAAAATATGTTACATTTTAAAAGGCCTCAATAAATTTTTTTCCTCTTTGGCACAGAGTTTCGTGTCACCAAAGTAAGTTTTTATAACTATAGGGACACAGTGCATTTCAGCTAGGTCAGAAGTAATTTTTGGAATTTTATGAATCTGAATCTTATGTATATGTACGTTTATTTACTTAGTATTTAGAATTTTTTAACTTTTACTTGAGAACCTGTTAATAGAGCAAAGCATGTCGGGCAAGTAAGAAATGGATCTGTTATTATCAGGTTAGAACCAGTAGTTGGATGGAACTGTGTTCAATGTTCAAGGCTTTGGAATGTTTTCTTAAACTTATTCTTATTCTCAAAGCAAAATATCATTATTTTTACTTGGCAAAAAGTGAGGAGTTTCCCCAAGTTTTTTACAATCAAACCTCCTGACTAATGAACTGGACCTGAGATATAATGGCCAATCACATTTAGGAGACATTACAGCATATATACAGGGATTCAAGCCACTTCTTTGAGACAATTAAAACACTTTTTTAACGGGTAGTACTAAAACGCCGAACGACGGAATGACAGAATGGCGGAACCGGAATGGGATGGATTTTTTTTTATTTTGTTGAAAAATAATAACATGGATAAACGTTATGGTCTATTTATTGTATTGTCAATTTTCAGCATTTAGTTTAAAGAAAACAATTCTTAGCCTAAAATTTGTCACACCCGAAATACTTCTACTCAAATTTCTTATTATTTAAAAGGATTCATCTGTGCCCAAATTCGCGAGCGAAGCTAGCGTAAAGGTGGCATAATAGCTCCATACAAGAGCAACTCCGAGGTAAAGGGAAAAGTATTTCAAATAATTGCTATCGTGTTGTGTGTCGTCAGCTTATGAGTCATAAATACATTTGACTGTACCAGTCCCGTACAGTATTTCAATTTCATCGAATAGTATGTATACCTTACATTGAAGGGTTTGGTACAAAGTATTAATACATTGATACAAATAAGTTTATGAAAGTTGGGAAAGCGTAAAAGGAACCATTGTATTGTACTTTTTTCACTTTTCAACTTTAAAATAATAACGAACTAAATAAAAGACATTCAACAAAAGTAAACACGTACCATGAACACCTAGCCTTGAAGTAAACATATTCGCTGCACCACACCTTAGAACGCTCTCAAAATGGACATTATTACTGGATTATTTAGATATTTTTTGCAGATTTTTGTATACCTAAAATTTATATTATTTTAATTCCTTTTCGTTTCTTTTATTTTCCTTTTTAAATGTTCTGTTCTGCATTCGCACGAAACATATCTTACATATTTCCTCTGCAAGAATAGCCAACTTGTATATCTTTGCATGCATGTAATAAAAAATTATTTTATTATTATTATTTTCATCAAAATAAAAAAAAATCTCGTTCCGGTTCAGTCCCATTCCGGTTTTGTCTCTTTCCCGGTTCCGTCATTCCGTCGTTCGGCGTTTTAGTACTACTCTTTTAACAGAGTTTCTAAAAAAAGGTTTTGAAAGAAGAAATGGGAGGGGCTGTAAATGAAAATTTTATATGCAAAAAGGGGGCAAGCAAAAGTGTACTGTAAGTATGTGTACAAAATGGGGAGGTTTTCAGGATTTTATTTTACTTCTTTAGCATCATGAGCTGAGCATACTTTATTTGAATGACTCAGATAGATAGAAGATATTAAATTAATTTTTTTTGTGAATTAGATCATTGATTGTAAATCAAATAATATATTTGTTTAAAATTGTTTAGTTTATAAAAAAATCCAAATCCAAAACAATTTTTGCCATCTGCCATTTTGATTCATCAAGCGCCGTTTTCACAAGAAAAACACCCGCTGTAATTGCTAGCAACTAGCCGGTGTTCCCGACGAGTTAAGTCTATTTATAAAAATAAGAATCTTTCCTGCTTCTGTCTTTGCTGCCAGATTTTTATAAAGAAAAAAAACCCATTAAATTTGGCGAACGAACAAATGAGCGAACGTACTTTTTGAATGCCGCCCTATAATTTTGCCACAAATTTGTTTCTTGGTCAGCCAATCTTTTAAGAACGGGTTTTATGTTAAAGGGGCATCCCTAAAGTACGTACGCAGTAACCCCCCCCCCCCCCCATTCGCGTACGTACGCACTAGCACCACTAACTTTTTATCCTCTCCGAAATAGAGGAAGCCAAACGGGATGAAAAAATGTGCTAAAGTCTAAAGTTTTGAGGGATGTCCAAATTGTTTAGCAATTTTATGATTTTAATGAAAAAACAAGACCAAGAAATAAAAGTAACGAAGCACAACAATAACGGTTCAGTTAAGTTAGAACCTATTTCAATCAATGGTGACTTAAGTAAACTTCTTTGCATGCTTTTGACATGACCCCCTTTCAAAGCTAAAAAACCATCTCTCGTAGTCAAGTTATGCGATTTTGTCTAGGTGTTATTTCATGGGTTGATTTTCAAAAACATCTCTAAATAATATTAAAATGTAATAAAACTTTATTTCCCGGGCATAAAATGCATACTGCTAACTTCATCTAAAAGGATAAGAAAATAAACAGTCGCAAAAAACTACATATAACTATTATATACTGTGTATAAATATATAAAACAGCAACCAATTATCAATATACAGGGCCGGCTATTTAGTAACTATAAGGAGGCCACGAGGTTTAAACACACCCCAAAATTACAAATTAATCCCAATTAAATAAATTTTAATCGTTTTTTTTTAAATAAAAAATAAATAAAATTATCCAAAATTCAAGGGTTGCAATTTTCTTTTCCCAGGTATTTTAAGATTTAGTTGAGCTATGGGTCTGATTTTTCACTCAGCACATGTTTCTACCTTATGTTGAGCTACTTGTAAAGTTTCAGGCAAAAATTATTTGTATTTCTTGTGTTATCTTTGTTAAAAAACTACCTATAAAAATGACTAAATTTAGAGGTTTTTTATGAATTAATGAAGGGAGGGGTGAAATAACTTAATTTTTGTGCATTCCTAAGTTTTATGGTTTATTACAACATAAAAACACCATTGAATCTGTTTTAGTTCATTTTTGAGATTTTTTTTGCTTATGGGGTACCACCACCTTAAAGGAAGAAATTTTCGAGGATGGCCGATCAATTCGCGGATAGGAAACTTCCAGGGTTGCCACTGTTATTTTAAGAACAAAAGTTCCCTGATTTTAGGTATATTTGCCCGTTTAAAATTTGAAAACTTCTTCCACTTCTAATTAAATCAATCATAATATGAAATTATGACAAATTTTAGTAGAAAACTATGAAAAAAAGTCAAAAATTATAACACCAAGTTCAATCCTTCAGCAAAACCAAAACTTATATTCATTACAGATTCGCGAATTGGCACTTTGAAAAATTTCGCGCGGATATATTTTCGCGAATGATCGTTTCCAAAAGTTTTGAGTGGATTTATTTTCGAAATCAGAAGGATAATGAGCGAAAAGACCGTCTCTATAGACAAAAATTACCCTAATTACCCATTTTTTATGAAAAATATTGTATTAACTTTAAATTTTCGTGATACGACAATTTTTCGCAAAAAATCGCGAAAATTAATCCGATTAAAGTAATAAATTAAAGCAGCAAAGCAATTTTGAACATGCTGGGCTGATAATTTAGTATCTAAGGAGGTCCCACCACGGTTTAGTCCGGTTGTAGGACGGAAAATATCACCGTAACCCAGAAAAAATTCTTAACAAGCTGAAAATTGGCACAGATGTTCTCTACTATATGAAGAACCACCAAAAAAAATCCCCATAAAATCGGGACCGGGAACACCTCCAAATCGGCAAATTATATATTTACTCTTTGACCAGCAAACGTGACCCATTTTAACCACTACACTTAAATTGATAGCTCTTAGATTAAGATTCCAGAATATGGTGCTTTCTTTTACTTCTTAGGCCTACATTTCAAAGTTAAAAGGCAATCCAAAACAAGTGATAATTACAAATTATGCACTGACACTGATTACTGATGCCTTATGGAGATACCATAGAGCCAAATTGCTGCATACTTATGGATAGGTCCTTAATAGGAATTAAACAAGAAACAAAATATTGGTGTCTGTCAAATTTTTATTTATTGTGCAGCAGTCTTTTTCTTCGATTTGGCTTCTCCACTCTGGAATCCATTGCGGAATTGACGGTGGATTGTCTTCAAATATCGCATACGGCCGGTACCAGTGGTCTTTCGCCTTTTGGCTTTATCAGCCCAGTTAACTGAAAAAAGGAAAAGAAAATATACATACTGTACTGAAGAAATCACTCTTCACACAACATGCAAATGATTGTTTTTACAATAAAGTACGTACGCAGTAAAACTCAAAATTTCAACCTCCCCTCCCCCCTGTACGTGTTACATGACAGGGTTCCCACAAAACATTTCTGAATCAAAATTCCAGACACAGCCTTAAAATTGACACTATTTTCCAGAAATTTGAAATGAATTTGCTATTAATTTTCCAGACATGTAACTTAAAAACCACATTACGACAGTAAGGTCCTAACAATTCAACATATTTATGTTCAGTTTCAAAGTATAATATAGATAGAATATCTTTGATTTCAGATAATTTATACTGTGCGTAATACTGTCACTTATCGTTTATTTTGTACATGTAGTTCCATGTTCCTCAAATACCAAGTTTATCCAGGTACCCCCTTGCTGTAGGTACCTCCTATATTTAAAGATGTTTCTTAAAAAATCAATTTGCATGAAGCTTTTCTAAAATGTTGATTAGAAATTACATTGAATCATTATGTACTTGAATATATCTTGTTTAATGATGCATGATCAATAAAAAACGGTTATTTCTCTGAATAATAAAAATGAAAATTGGACAAGCTCAAACAAACAATCATGGCCCAAAGGGTGTAGAAAATTTTAGCATTTTGAATGCTCTAGTTGCTGTAAAATACAGTCCCCTGATCCCAGCTGGATAAAATAGGTATTATTTCCCAGACATTTTCTCGTAATTTCCTGACTTTCCAGACAGAGAAGCCAATTCCAGACTTTACTCTAATTCCAGACATTTTCGGCAGACGTGGGTCAAATACATGTAATGAAGCACAACAACATTTTCGTTGAGTTTGAAAACTATTTTTCCATAAATGGTGACTTAAACTTTTTTGCAAAACATTGGACAGACAGTCTAACTGCGTATGTACTCATTAACGTTAACCCCTTCCCCTGTATGCTTTTGACATGACGCCCCCTCCCCCTAATATACATACTTTATGGATGCCCCCTAACTAGGCACACAAATTGAAATTTTGTATCAAATTTAATTCATATTATGAATGATTGTTTTCATCTAAGAAGGTGAAAAAAACTCACCCAGACAATAAGACTTGAAACAAATATATTTTTTGATTGGGCCTAATTTCTTACATGATCTTCTCTTGACCTGTTAACTTTGTGACAATATTTAACATGCAAGACCCTGCAAAGACGAGTAGACCACAGATTTCAAGATATTTGCTGCAGTTTCCTGAGGGTTTCATTATTCACCTCATGTGTCTTTGTTTTCTTATTTTCCTTTTATTTTAAAACCCACAGGGATCTTCTATTAACCCGCAGGAGGAGGCAGGAGATTTGAAAATAAATATAAAATTAATTAGTTTCAAGAAGACCTGCTTGGAACCTCAGGAGAAGCTTTTCACGAGGAAACCCTTAAAACTCCCAGGCAACTAAGACAGCCTGCATCTGCAGTATAAATATCAATGTCTGTGTCTGAATGGCCAAGACCCAATATAAATTCAACTTACAGGTTCGCTTCCTTGCTGCTGGGAATGCACAGGCAGCACAGGTTTTTTTCTGAATGTGATACGATTTACGTCCACATCTTACACACAAAGTGTGTGTTTTATTGTGTCGCTTTCCAAACGAAGATGTTCCCTTAGTCTAAAACACAAAATAAAAAACGTCAAGTCACATTCAAAACACACTAAACAGGTTGAAAATGCATTGCTCTTAATATGTTTTAAAAAAAGTTGCATTACATACAAAAATTACAACGGGCAATGAAAATTGATGTTTCTTGATGTTTCTCATCAATGTCAACAAACTGAATCTTTAATTCTCTGATTTGTGAAAAAGAACTATGAAATAGTAGACAAGTGCAATAAACAATAAACTATTGTAAATTCAAATAGAAATTTAATTTGTTATTTTCCAAGTTTATTTATTTAGCCATTTTGTTGAATAATTGAGCAAATCAGTAAACACAATCTTCTTTACTACGCTATGCCATCAACAAATCTAACTACACCCATGTAAATATGCCTTACAGTACACTCTTTTTATCATTCAAAGGCTTTTGGAATATGAACTTGGAGATAAGTTTGGCTAGCCATTCTCCATAAAATGTTTGAAAACAAACAACAAGCTAATCCATATAATATGCAGCAATTGCAGCATGGCAAATATAAATTTCAACAGCCTGCTAATAACTTTTGTTGAATAATGATAAATGGCTTCCACAA